>CAJHQP010002169.1:0-92113 GCA_905132765.1 Moricandia arvensis
GCCGGTCACCTAGTACTGAAATAAATTAGTATCAGTAAGAGAAGATTGTATGGTGTGAGAATTAATTCTAAACATCTTAATTATGATAATTCTAATGATATTTCACTTTTTAGGAAAATGCAAAATCCGCATTGCACAATCATTTATTTGATTATGGGAGATATTATATGAAGGATGAGGCTGAAATAAAATGGATCTCGGAAGATGGTGAAGATGAAATTCACACGATTGTTACTTACTCTGGTTTGGTTGAGCGTATTTGCAGAAAGATAAAGGTAGATGAATCTAAGGTGGAAGTGAAAATTAGTTACTTTCCATGGTATTGTATTCGTACAAGCCATCATACATTTGAAATGATGAAGACATTTTTGGTTATCTACTAGGATTATTGGTTTTATTATCTGTAATTCAAATTACTAGGATTACTGGTTTAATTATATGTAATTCGAACTACTAGGATTACTGGTTTTATTATGTGTAATTCGGACTACATATATATTAGTATGAGTATTTATGTTTAGTATATATAATCCATATATTTTGATGATTATTATCAATTTTTAGACCATATATTTATTAAATATGTATATTTAGACTATTTTTGATGATTGTTTTCAATAGTAATAAGAAAACCTATTCAGTTTTCGAAAAACTCCCTTAACTTTCATTGTTAATGTGTGAATGGTTAGACTATAGTAAGAAAGATCTAACAAAATACGTATTCACGGAAAATTTCTGCTGTAAATGTGTTCTTTAACGATAATCATAACGTAAAATCATAACGTAAAATCATAGGTTTTACTAAAAAAAGTTTATGTTCACATGGTTAAACTAGATAAACGTAAAAATTACCAAAGAATTACTATGTGTAAGGTAGTATTACTACATCCTTGAAGATTACCAAGAATTACTAAATATAATTAGAATATTATATTTATGTATATAATGGATGCACGTTTTACATGAGTATTTTATTAATTATTATTTTAATATATGCTATGTATTCACGTTTAACATGTGCTATGCATTTTATATGAGTATATTTTATTATTTTCTGACAAGTATTGTTTTAAATTTAGTAAACCTAGTAAAACCAGTTTTCCATCTAACTCATTTTTGACATATGTTTCCTTGAAAATCGAGTTATCCACACATGTTTTCCAACACATACCAACATAACATCCAAAAGCATACAAAGTACCTAACAAATTTAAAAAACATCCTAAATACTTAAATAAAACATAACAATAGCATTTTAGGCCTTATTTTTAAGCTTATTTTTTTGCCCTTCGAACTCATCAGTCTTTTCCTAGGTGAAAAGAGACTGCATCCACTATGATGGTTCACATTTTCTCTTTTGTTACTACAATCGATTCTTTCACTGGAATTCTTTTTGGATGTACCTCATCTTCTCCTGCCGACTCATTCTCATCTGAGACCGCCTTATCCCCATCTGAGATCGCCTTTCTAATTCTAGTAGATTGACGCCTTTTTCTTTGGCCCTTCATTTTCTATACAAGACGTTACAAACTCAACAATCAATCTACTCCAAATGAAAACCGCATAACAACATCAAACCAAATTCATATATACATACTTAACACAAAGTACAATACACCCGATTGACAAAACACCATTTATCCGAGTTCAAGTCAAATTCTTTTAATATGGGTTCTCCAACCTTTTTTCATGCCATTAAACTATTTTGATAAAACTAAACAAGTCAAAACCCCACAAATTCGCAACACATATCGGTCTCCTCCCAAATATCATCTTCACAAAACAACATTGACCTAATTTAATATTTCATCATCTTTTTCCCCAATTTCAAAGCCAAACACACAATTTCCCCTTTCACTTTTCAAAGATACTATTTTTCTTCAATTTTTAAAACTCTATTTCCAAAATCCGACCAAATCAAGAGGGAAAAGGAAATTCTTACCACGATGTGCGAAGTTTTGTGGAAGATGAAGATGAAGACTGGCGGTTAGGGCATCGATTTTGATGGATAATGAAGAAGAAACGAAGAACATCACGGTTGGGTTTAGGGCAGAGGCTGTCGCTTTTTGAATCGCACGAGAGAGAGGAGGAGTCACGACTTAGAAAAGTAAGAGACATATGTAAAACGACGTCGTTTTAGGGTTCATGTTTAAGATCCGGGTTTGATCCGGTTGGGTCTAGGTTTGGGTCGAATAGTTAGGTTGGATCAATGTAATAATTTGATTTCATTAAGGGTTTAAAGGTATTTCTTTCCATTTTGTATTTAAAATAATAAAAAAGAAAAGAAAATTATCGATGGGGGTATACTCGAATTTTTGGAGAGCCCTTGGGGCATATGGAGTTAAGCTCCGCTCTCTGTTCTCCTCCATAGACGACACATATCTAGCTCTCTCTCTTCTCCTCCATAGACGTATATCTCTCCATCTCCGACACATCTCAAGCTCGCTCTCCATCTCCACGGATCTCGAGCTCTCTCTCTATCTCCGACGCATCTCGAGCTCTCTCTTGATCTCCGACGCAAGCCCATCTCTGAGCTCTCTCTCGATCTCTTCTCCGACACAAACCCATCTCAAGCTCTTTCCATCTCTGGCGCAAACCCATCTCCGAGCCCCCTCTCTCTCTTGATCTCCTAGGCATCTCAAGCTCTCTCTCTATTCTCCAACTCAAACCCATCTCTGAGCTCTCTCTCTATTTGCGTTAACTGTCTATGTTTAGTTTATTGGTACTCGTTTTATGTTCTGCTTTAGTCATTAGAAAGGTTACTTTTCTCTTTGTGTTTTGCCTTGGAAACTATGACGTAGTTGACTTTTAGAAGCTCATAAAGTTCCAAGCTTTTGTTCACTTGATGATGCTTTCAGTAACCAAAACGTTTTCAGGAGATTATTAGAGGTATCTCTTTCGTATATGAGTTACTGCACAACATGAGATGTGTCGCTTAGGTCATGTAGATCCCATGCTCAACTACATAAGAGAAGTTTTGTATCTTGTTCAATTCTTTTGAAGTTTGTAATGGATATATTGTATATGAACCGACCGATGATATAGCCATGGAAGCTTTGCTTAAGAGAATCTCCAATTAGCCCCTTATCTCCTATTTTTTGAGGGGTTTTGCACTCCAACAACCTTTTATCCCCTCAAATTTCAAGGGAGTGAACAGTACACCCCCGTAAAACACTATTTACTTTTCACTTTAGTCTCTACAACTATATATATTTTATAATTGCATGAATAATTTTTTATATATCTCATTTTAATACTTATCGTTATGTTTTCTTAAAATTATTTCAATTAAAAATATTTTATCAATACTTTTTATACTATTTCTAGTTATATTTGACTACATATTACTATATTTTCTCAAAAATATTTTATTTTAATATGATTCAAATAGTATGTTTTATTGGTTTTTGAAAGTTTAGTGGTTATAGTTAATTATTAATAATATTGAGGACTAAATTATAAATTACTAATTCTTATAAACATAAATTTGAGGGTGATTGTTGGAAAACCAACCTTTTAACCCCTTATTTTGAGGGTGGACCCCATTAAAATGAGGGGGCTTGTTGGAGATGCCCTAAGAACGTCACAAATGAATATGGTAAAGATCGTTTACCGTATTATATGTTTTACTTAATTACTTGGTTTTTCTTTTAACTTTAGTTATCATTTCTATGCGACATTGAAATATTTGTTTTATTATTTAAAAATAGATGTATAATTAACTTTTGTTTTGCGATAAATATTTTGATATATTATTTTTGTTTTAATTTAGCTTATGATTTATGACTAAAAATATTTTTATATTTGCATATTGGACTAAAAATTTTTAACCAATTAAATATATTTAAAATACATTTTATTTACGTAAAATATAATTATACTAATTTATAAAAATAAAATATGGATTAAATAAAAACAGCTGCAATGTCTGATAAACGAACAACACTGAATTTGCTTCTAGTATCAACGTTAACGTTTAGCATTTTCGAAACGAACAACAATCTTCACCTCTGTCAGTGGCTACGGTCGTGTCTGCAAAACGAACAACAAACAAACGAACAACAAACAAACGAACATGACACGAACAACAAACAAACAAACATGATGCAGCCGCAGTCGCAAAAAACTGCGTAAGTCAAACGAATGTTGTTGCACAGTCACAGAAGAAAATTGGTTACTCAAACGATGCATAAATGTGAGCCGTATAAAACTTCCAAACTTTGATCTCCCGTTTGTAAATAAAACTAGTGGGCTTTTGTAAATAAAATCAGTGGGCATTTATGCTGGAGCTATACGAAGAATGGCCAATACACGGTTAAATCAGGTTACTGGGTGGCCCAGAATCTCTTGAGGAAAGATGTGGAGAGTGGGACTCTAGAGCCTAGTATTACTGAACTTCAGGCCTTTTCCTGGAAATTCAATGCACCTCCAAAGATACGTCATCTTATATGGCAGTTGATAACAAGACACGTGGCGGTCACAAAGAACTTAAACTACAAAAATTTGAGATGTGATGATTACTGTCCGCGATGTGGGGAGCCAGAGGAATCAGTTACCCATGCTATATTTGAGTGCCCTCTTGTATTACAAGTATGGGATCTATCTTCGACGCCCTCTGGACAAAACATATTTCCCTTGTCGAGTATATTTGCTAATATGGATTACCTGTTCTGGAGAACGAACGAGCTCGCTGGACATGATTCTCATAGGGATCCTTTTCCATGGATTATCTGGTATATCTAGAAGGCTCGGAATGATAAACTGTTCAGGGGAATTGATAGAGATCCAATGGAGCTAGTACGATATGCAGAAAGCGAATGTCTCGTGTGGTTCAATGCTAATGAGGCGATTAATCAGAATCCACAAACGTCCACGGGCGAAACAGTTCAGACTTTATGTCTTGAAAATATCTGTATGGTGGATGGTTCTTGGACAGCCACTGATCAGTACATCGGATGCGGTTGGGTGTGGAAGACATATAATGGGAAAATTGAACTTATGGGGATGCAGAATCTAGGAAAGAGAGAAACAACCTTTCATTCAGAATTATAGGCTCTTAGATGGGCAATGAAATGTATGCTCCAACATTCGTTCTGTCAGCGATTTGACACTGATTGTAAGGATATTATCGCAATGGTAGGAACTGCAAAAATGGTTAAGCTTTGCAACAGAAATGGAGGCGATACAGACACTGCTGATTTGCTTCCCAGGTTTTGAGATATGCTATATCTCGAGGATGCACAATGGAACAGCGGATGCACTATCTAGGAATGCTCGCTCTTATCATAGAAGTATTTATTTTATTGGTTGTTCTATTCCAGTCTGGCTTCCCAGACCACCTCAAGTTTGAGTAATAGAATGATCGTTTGATAAAAAAAAAATCAGTAGGCTTTTACAACAAAGCTAATCTAATGTATATATGAAGAAGCTCTGGAGAAATGAAAGATGATGATGACGATAGCTGATCTTCCAAACGATTTGGAATTAGAGATACTTTCTAGGGTTTCGGCCAAGTCTCTATGGAAACTGAGAGTTACTTGCAAAAGATGGTACGCTCTATTCAGAGAACCGAAGTTCGTGGAGAAGAACAAGAAGATGGGTAAAGCTGTAAGAGAGTCGATGTTTCTGAGTAATTATGGTGTTTATTCATTTGCCCACAACAACGGCGTCGAACCATATATCGAGTTTACAGGTACACTTAAAAGTTTAAAGGGTTTAAAATATTTGAACTTCTCTCAGATATTTCATAGTGACGGTTTAGTGTTATGCACCACAAAGGAAAACCCTAGACCTGTGGTTTGGAACCCATGTACTGGTCAAAGAAGGAAGATCAAACCAAGGAATCGTTACCGCATTGAAGATATATATGCTTTAGGATACAGCAGATCTTCTTCTTCTTCTTACAAAATCTTGAGGTTTTGTTATTATCAAAACGACCAGAAAGTGTAGGAGATCTATGAGCTTAGTTCTGATTCTTGGAGGGTTCTTGATTCCTTTACTCTTGACGACAACTTGTTTTGCAATGGCATGTATTTGAAGGGAGATAGTTACTTTGTTGCTGGAGATGAAGAAACTGGCATTTTCTTGGCCAAGTTTGATTTCACAATAGAGAGATTTGTGCGTCTCTCCTTTCCGGCTCAGGTTTTTGCATTTGTAGATACAGTGGCTCTTTCAGTTGTTGGGGATGAAAAACTCTCGATGTTACACATTGTTGAAGGGTCAGATGTGATGAGGATTGGGGTGAGAAATCAGGTTGATGAGGAGCCCAAAGATTTGTCATGGAATTGTGACTTCATCATTGCAGTGGATTTTAATAAATTTCACCTCTCAAGTTTGATGAATGTGGAAAGCTTCTTGTTGGAAGAGAAAAATAAATTGGCACTATGTTGTAGTGTAGACTTAATGGAAGATGAATATAAAACCAGAATCTACATTGTTGAGAGGAAATGTTTAAACAAGTTTATAACGATTCTGTAAAGGTACCTTATCTCAACTGGCCACTTGTCATGAGTTATGTTCCAAACTTGGTTAGCATTCACTAAGAGAACACCTAAAAGGCATAAGAGAAGAAGATTGTCTCTTAAATGATTTGTTGATCTTCTTTCGAGCATAGATTACTAAAGGTATTTTTTGTATCTTGAACACAAATGCATTGTTCTGCCTGCCTGTAGCCACTTTCTCTCTCTTGCTTTTGAAATGAGATGGATGATCTAATCATTTTTATATCAGGAACTGAACAAAACCCGTATTTGACATTGTTCATTTTACTACTAGTCAAGTGAAGTCTAGTCTATAGTGTTTCTATTTTTTGTTGTTTTATTGGTGTTGAAATTTATATGGTTTGTTTGTTTCATAATCCAGATGAGTCATCCGAATGAAAATGAGAATTTTGTTTGTTTAGACACTAAAAGTACAACTTATGTGAATGATTTTAAAATTTAAGGTTTAAATTCAAAGTCCATCTAGTTCAACCAATTTGGACCATTTGGATAGAGATAGTTTTATCAAAATGGTATAAAGTCTATTATACGCTTTATACAATTTACAAATTATAAGATTAAATCTAATATCATTTTGTCACTCACGAAAAAATTGACAAAACCATATTTATTACTAAAATAAAAACGCATTTTTCCTGCCAAAACCATAAAACGTGTTTTCCCGTCAAGAATGGAAAATGCAATTTCCGCAAAAACATCAAAACACACATTTTTGGATACAAACGTAAAACACACATTTTTCCGCCAAAATCGCAAAAACAAAATTTCTTGCCAAAGCACGCAAAACACATTTTCCCGCAAAAACGCAAAACTTTTTTTCTCGCCAAAACCGCAAAAATACGTTTTTTCCGCCAAACCCGCAAAACGTGTTTCCGTCCAGAACCGCAAAACATGTTTTCTCGCAAAAGCTGCAAAAATGTGCTTTCCCATCAAAACCGCAAAAACACGTTTTTTCGCCAAAACTGCAAAAGCGCGGTTTCTCGCCAAAACTGTAAAAACTCGTTTTCTAACAAAAATCGCAAACCCGCGTTTTCTTGCCCAAAACGAAAAAACGTATTTTCTTGCCAAAAAAAACAAAAAATGCGTTTTCTTGCAAAAAACGCAAAAACGCGTCTTCTCGCCAAAACACGTTTTTCCCGCCAAAAACTCAAAAAATGTGCTTTCTCGCCAAAACCGCAAAAACATGCTTTCCCGCCAAAAACGCAAAAACGCATTTTCTCGTCAAAATCGCAAAAACGCATTTTCTCATCAAAACCACAAAAACGCGTTTTCTGCAAAACCGTAAAAATGTGTTTTCCCGTAAAACCGTAAAAAAATGTGTGTTTCCCGCTAAAACCATAAAATGTGTTTCTTCACCAATATTGTGAATATGTATTTTTCGCTAAATAACAAAATTATATTTACCGCTAAAATCATATTTTCAAATAATTATATTTAAGTAATTAATAAAAATTAATATAATGAAACAAAAATAAAAATAAATATTAAATCTAAACAAGGGTATATCAGTAATTGTGTACTAAATTCATCTAAATAGAGATGGAGATAAAGAAACAAACATAAGTCCATTTAGATAATTCATCTAGATGATCCATCTGGATGGACAAACAAACAATTTTAATAATATCTGGATGAATTATTTGGAGGAATCATGTAAATGGATCATCTAGATGGAGATGACAGATGATGAAACAAACATCCCCAGAATCCAACGTATTTGTTGTCCTAAATAAAAATCCAACTAATCACCCTACTAGCTAGAGATTATTGACACATCCATTATCAACAACAGTTGTGAACAAAAACGCAAATCATAATGGGCTGCTAAAAAAACTCAAAACTTGAATTTAAATATAACTTTATATCCCAAACTCAGTCAAATACAAAAGTAACATAGAAATATAGTTAAATCACATGTATCCCTTTATAACTGAAAATTTATAAATTGTTGTGTAATAAGGTGAGATAAATAATTTTTATATATTATTATGTTACTTTTATTTTTCAGTGATAATGAAGAGAGAGATAGTTGACATGCAATGTAAGTGAGAAGAGAGAGTTGCAATTGTATTGATTTTATTTCATTCAATTGTTGTTCTATTTATAGGTGCGAAAAGATGTTTTAGTTATCTTTGTTTTAAAGAGAAGAAGACAAGTGCATGATGATGGTGATTGTTTAGTTGATGACATCTATCCCATAAGATGGACCATCAACATTAATAATACTCCCCCTTTATTATTCATCTTGTATTACATATTGTCTCGTTAAGAACTTAGTCACGGAAAAATTCTAAGGGATAAAAATCATAACGAAGGAAAAAGAGTACAATAACGTAATCTCCCCCTGAGAAGAATTGACATAGTATTTTCTTCATATGTCACACAAATATTGTATTTCGATACCGTAGACGTGTTTTTGGAATGTTATAGTAAGAGCTTACGTGTGACTGTATGAGAAATATGATTTGTCATGTCACTCTTTATTTAACCTTCTTTGAGCTGAGTGACACAAGCCGAATTATCTACAAATATTTTCGTCAGCTCTTTCTTGTTAACTATTCCACTTTCTTCTTGTATGTGGTGACTCATTGACCTTGGCCACACACATTCTCTACATGCTTCGTGAAGCGCAATAGTTTATGCATGATTTGAAAAAGTTGCAACTAGAGTTTGTTTCCGGGACTGCCAAGAGATCGCGGTTCCACCAAATGTAAGAACATAGCCGGTTTGCGATCAAGCTTTATGAGTATCTGATAAGTATCCTACATCTGTAAAACCAACAATACCAAACTCGGGTTTTCTAAAATAAATTAACCCTAAATTAATTGTACTCTGAAGGTAACAAAATATATGCTTTATTCAGTTTTAGTGTCTGCGAGTAGGAGCAGGACTATATCTTGCAAGTAGGTTAGTATCAAAAGTAATAATCGGTTTAGTACAGTTTGCAAGATGTAAAAACCCACCGATAGCGCTCATATAAGGTACTTCAGGATCTAATATTTTGTCACTATCTTCATAGGGTATAAACAGATCTCTATCAATATCAAGAGATCTATTTACCATTGGAGTACTCAAATGAGTCACTTTATCCATATTTAAAAGTGTTTTAGTAGCCTTTTCACAAAATTTGATTGATGCACAAATATTCCTTCACGAAGATGTTCAATCTCGAGCCCAAGACAAAACTTTATCTTTCTGAGATCTTTTATGTTTAGGTCATCTACATATACGTCAATGATCACAAAGCTAAATAACAATTTCTTTACAAAAACGCATAAACATATCACATTATTCACATATCCTTTTATATTCACTTAAGCATTTGTACCACATGCGTCCAGATTACTTTAATCCTTGTAGTGATCACTGTAACCTGACCGAACAAATCTCCATAGATTTTGCTTTCAAAGCTTTTGGCATTTCCAATCCTTCAAGGAGTTTCATGTATATATCATTATCAAATGATCCATACAAATATGCAGTCACAACGTCCATGAGATGCATTTCAATATTTTTAGATGCCGCTAGGCTCATCAAAATTTGAACATAATTGCATCCATTACCGAGAAAATGTTTCTTCAAACTTAATTCCCGGTCTCTGAGAAAAACCTTGGGCGACTAATTGGGCTTTATATTGTGTTATTTCATTTTTATCATTTACTTTTCTCACGAATCTCCACTTGTACTCAAGTGGATTTACATTCTCAGGTGTTATGACTATAAATCCAAAGACATTCTTTTTATTCAGGAAGAGTAACTCAATTTGTATGGTCATCTTCCACTCCTCCCAATCATGTCTTTTCAGATTTTCCAATATGGACCTTGGAATTTATGATCCATAACTTTTCATCTTGAGCATACTTGATGGAAATCTCAGAATTTTTTGTTCTCTTCTCATCATCTGGATCATCATTTTTATTTGGTTCTTCTTGAACCCTTTCATTTATGCCTTCTTTCAGAAATTTTTGAGTATTAGGTTCTTCTCGAACCTTTTCATTTTGCTCTACCAATTTCTTTTTATTTCGGGGATTTGTATCTTTAGAACCCGCTGGCCTCTCCCTCTTTAACCGAATCATAGGTCCAGTCATTGTGTTTCCATCAGTTTGTTCTTCAGGAACAACAACTCTTGATGGAACATTTTCAGCAGATATATATGGTTTTGTCACCCTTCTCGTATATGTGAACGTAATTGGTTTGCCAAATTATGCAAATGCACAATTTTCTGAACTTCCAGCTCTCTTTGGTTTGTATGGGGTCAAGGTGTAACAATGACGGTGTACACCACGTAATCTCTTCATGAATTTCTCTAATTCCTTCCCCTAACGCTAGAAAATCTTCTGCATTAAAATGGCAATCGGTAAACCATGTTGTAAACATATCACCAGTAATTGGTTCAAGATATCTTATTATACTTGGTAACGTATAACCCACATATATTTTCAATCTCTTTTGTGAGCCTATTTTTTTCTTTGTGGCTTAATTATCAAAACATAGATTGCACACCCAAAAACACAGAGATGGACTACATATGGCCCATGCCCATATTCCGATTGTAATGGGGAATACTTATAATATCCACTCGGTCTTAATCAAATCAATGCATCTGCATGCAATATAACATGACTTCATAATAAAATTGAGAGCTTTGTTCTCAATATCAACGATCTTACAATCAACTGCAACTATTTTATCAATGACTCAGTCATGCCATTTTGTGTATGAATATAGGGAATTGGATGCTCTATTCAATCCCCACTGGCATACAATAATGACTAAAGACTCGCGATGTAAATTCACCAACATTATCAAGTCTTACATTCTTATTGCATTCATGAGAACTACGTTCTCAGCCTTATTATTTGGGCAATGAACTTTTAAAAAGCCATATTTTGTGTTGTTAAAAGACACAGATTTGACCATCTACTAGATACGTCAATCAATACCATGAAATACTTAAATGGCCCGCATGGTGGGTGGATCGGCCCACATATATCACCATGAATTCTTTCCAAAAATATTGGTGATTCATGCCCAACTTTTTCTTGTGATGGTCGAGTTATAAGTTTTCCTTGAGAACATCCATTGCATGTAAACTCGCTCGTTTGTAAAATTCTCTCATTTTACAACGGATGACCATTCGAATTTTGCACTATTTTCTCATCATTTTATTGTGGCATAGGACTCAGTCATATATATTATCGTACAATATAGTCTAGAGGATAACATTCTAAACTCTTTCAATATATATTCCTCTCGGACTTAATGAAAAGATATTCAATGTCATATTCCTCATAGTTTCAATATGATATCCATTTCTTCGGATATCCTTACAGCTTAACAAATTTATATGAGACTCGATGGAGTATAATGCATTATTTATGTCAAATTTTGTCTTCCTTGGCATTGAAAAATTGATTCTTCCAGAGCCTTTAATTATCTTTGCACTACCAGATATTGTACTTACGCTTCCAGCGTAATCTTTAATTTTAACACTGGAGAAATATTTTTTATCCTTAATTATCATGTGTGTTGACGCACTATCTCCCAAACACATATCTTTATCCATAGTCTCAAAGTCTGAAAATTTCTGAATTTAAAATATTCATAAAACATGTATTAACATAAAAATTAAACATGAAACATAAAATATATTTTATAACAAAAGATATATATAATATAATACAGTAAACATTATATCACATCAATTTTACTACTCATCGATATTTTCTAGACCAATCAGAAAATCTGACACGTCAAAATGAGTATCATCATTTAACCCATGAAAAGATTGCTCGGGTTCATCAGAGATGAAGTTTGTTTCACTTTTTTTTTTGCTTTTTGGGATTCTCTATACAGATCGGCTAAATGTTTTGGCGTACGATAGCCACGTACCCAATGTCCTTTCATGCCGCATTTGTAGCAAATCTTTTTTGTTTGCCTTTTATCATCCTAATCCCTTTTATTTTCCTGGAAGTCCTTATTATTTTTTTCATAATACAGACGAAATCTTCTTCTTCATCCTCTTCCACGACCATGATAACGATTCCGACCACGTCCATGTCCTTGTCCTCTCCAATTATCATAACTGGATGATGCAACATTCCAGTGGGACGAGCATGATGGTTTTAATGTCATGAGTTGATTATTTTGTTCCGCTACAAGGAGCACTTGCATCAATTATGAGTAATGAGTATAACCTTTCTCCCAATATTGTTGATCTAGGACTATGTTTCCAAGATGGAACGTGTAGAGAGTTTTCTCTATCATATCATAATCAGTTATTTTCTCTCCACATAACATCATCCTAAATGTAATTCCGAACATCGTGGAATTATATTCACTAACACTTTTGTAGTCCTAAAACCGGAGATGGATCACTCTTGTTTGGCTTTCGGTAAGAGCACATATTTCTGGTGATCAAACCTCTCTTTTAATGATTGTCAAAGATCAGCAGAATCCTCTTTTATAATATAATCATCTTTTAAACCGTCATGTATGTGGTGCCGCAAAAATATCATGGCCTTAGCCTTTTTCTCATCCGACACATTTTTTAATTATTAATGGTTTCCAAAAGTCATTTTTCTCTCAGGTGCATCTTTGCACCCACTGCCCAAGTCATATAATATATCAAGAGCATTTCTTTCGAGTTTTTTCAAATTCAACATGATAATTGTATTCATAGAATAACATAATTTAAAATATAATAAAACCGGGAATTTAAGTGTAAATTTAAAGGCAAAAGTTAAAAGCATAAACTGAAATTCCAGGATGACAAAAAAAAAGATGACAAAAGAAACTAAAATTGCAAAAACTTAAAGAGCATAAATAAAATCGGAGGCTTCGCATTCCAAATGATCTGAGGAGACATAGTTTTCCATATTGGTCACTTTTTCAAGGTTGAGGACATAGTCCACCATTTTAACTTTTTCTTTTTATTCAAAGTCCGAGGAGACATACTCTTCCATGTTGACCTTTTATTTTTTATTTACGGAGGCAAAGCCTACAACGTGTTTGTCTGATCGTGAAGGCATGGCATATCTTAACAATCAGTCAGGAAAAGCAACGCCTATCATCCCGAAAAATAAACAGAGACTGTCTGACCTCTCACTTCTGATCAATAATAAAATTAAAATTATTGAAATTATTGAAAACATAAATTGAACTTTACCTTTCTAGTATAACCTCGTTTGGTATAATAGATTCGTGATGATAATGTGTTGTGTAATAAGGTGACACAAATGATTTATATATATTATTATGTTACTTTATTTCTGAGTGGTAATAAAAAGAGAGAGGGAGTTGACATGAGATATAAGTGAGAAGAGAGAGTTGTAATTGTATTTATTTTATTTCATTCGATTGTTGTTCTATTTATAATTACAAAAAGATGTCTTAGTCATCTTTGTTTTAAGGAGAAGAAGACAAGTGCATGATGATGGTGATAGTTTAATTGATGACGTATGTCCCACAAAATGAATCATCAACATTTATAATATAAACATTTTAAGGTTATATTTTTGAGAAGTCTTCTCGAGGCAATGAAATCTACTCATATATTTAATTTAATAATTAATTTATAAATATATATATATATATGATAGAAAGTATTTTGAGATCATTAACTATAAATAATTTTATATCAGGTAAATTTACATTTAATAAAGCTTAACAATTTTCCACATAGATGAGTGAATATAGATCATACATAATGATTGTCTATTGGTTATAGTTTGATAACATATGTGATGTTAGCATTTTAGTGTTAGATTTTTGAATCCTAAATATTTTCTGAAATTAAAATTTGACATATAATGTTTAATTTTGTATGTATTAAATATTTAATAAGTTGATTTTATGTTTAATGAAATGTTTATTGCTATCTAGTTAAACTATTCGGTTCTAGAGTTTATGGATAGAAGACTTATTAACAAGACTACTAAGAAGTTATGCAAAAGCGGACTTTTTAGAAGTCTTCTCGAGCGTAAAGTAAATTTAGGGTTTTCTTCAGAAGCTTACTAAATTGTATGTACTATCAGTTTTTACATTGAAATTTTAGCATAATTGGAACTTTTGTCTCTTTTATAGAAAAAAACTTATACATTCTCTTTTTTTTCTCAAATTTGATGCAACAAAAAAATATAATATTTCTCAGTCTAAAACTCTCTAATCTAGCCAATCTTTTTGAACTTAAAGACTCCAAACTTTATATTAATTTCTCTTTTCTTTGGTTCATGTCATTTTCACCACTCTATCTTTTTTTTTTAGAGACTTTCATTTTATGTTTCTTTTTTTATCCTCCTAAAAATAGATCTATAACTTTAGATATGTATTTTGTATGTTTTACATGTTCATTTTAATAAAACATTGATTCAACCTAATGTGATTTTTTGTTTATTAGTTAATCATATATTTTGAGGTAATATATAAAAAAGTATAAATAAGATACAGAACTTTAAATTTTTGATATATTTATTTGTTTTATTTGTGTTAAAAAGTATAAATTAAAATTCATTATATATGTTTTGTTATTATTTTAGCTGTAAGTTTTCTAGTTCCAAACAATATAAAGTATAATATTGTTTTTGTGTGTTATATTTTAAAAATATATTGAATTTATTGTAATTGTTTTTTTTTCTTATTTAAATTTAAAAAGTTTATTTTACAAAAATATCTCTGTTTTGAAATCATTTTAAATAGTTTTAGATATGCAAGTTTTCATATCTGAAGACTATATACTGGACTTTGTTAGCGTACTTTTGGAACAAATTTCACCGAAGAAGTTTGCTAAATGAGACTTCTCAAAAAGCCTTATAGTTGGTGGTCAACTTTTGCCAAAGGTTTTTAGTTCCCGCTTAGGGTTAGAAAACTGATTCGAGAAGTTTGCTATGCATTAGCAGGTTTCTCGAATAAGTTTTCTATAGTAGGTTATCTTGAATAATTTGGATAGTGGTATTTTCGGTCATGTTTAGTTATAGTTATTAGATGTAGAATGAAAAAAATATGTAGAAATAGTTTATATAAAGTTATAAATAATATTGCCACTTTGTCTTTAATCTATTAAAAATGTTATTTGTCTACTTCTTTATTCATTCTTCAAGTTCTTGTAACTATAAACTATTTCATTCATTGTAAATAGTTTATTAAGATTATGGTGGTGCAACTTAAAGGGGAGTCTTATGTGTTGTCCTTCTATTAATTTTATGTAATTTGGATGATAAAATGTTATAATTTCTACACATAAATTTATAATAAAATAACATTTGATACAACTTTAACATAAAATTCCAAACATATCACACTTTTAATATTACATACGTTTAAACACAAAGAATAATATTTCATACCAAATTTTTAAAAAATATTTTTGCATCAGCCTTATATAGTAAACTTTTGTTACTAAACAAATCTGCAGAAAGGACAAATAAACACATTAAAAAATAAAACATTATTGTCAAAAAATTATTAGAAAATTCGCAAGTTAGGTAAACAGATAAATAAACAAAAATATTGATAGCCTCATTATTATATATAATAAAATTATAATTTTTTATTCAAGAGGTCTAAAATTGATAAATGGACATGGATGAACAATAATGTTTCTTGAAAAATCTACTCACGGCTGAAGTCTACTGTTTAGATTATTTTTGCAATTACAAATTAATAAAAGAAAGTTTCTCAAGAAAAATGCTAATTGATTCCTTTTATTTTTGGATAAATTTTCAATTTTTACCACACTAGAATCCTCTAGAAATTTTCTGTGATAATCAAATTAATTTTGTATCTGACACAAAATTTTACTAAAAGTTCTTTTTTGTAAAAGACTTCTGTAGAAGTTTGCTATTAATAGACTTCTCAAAAGTCATTTTACTGTGACATGAAACTTTTGAAGTATCGCAAAAAATATGAATACGTTAGTTTTGTAATTGATCATGCTTGATTTTGTAAAAGAAGACTTTTTGGGAAGATTTCTCCAAAAATCTGTTCTTAAAACCAAAAATTTGACTAAAATCTCGAAATAAAAGTAGAACAGTTTTTTGGAGAACCGAGAAAACTTTTCTACAAATCTGTTAATTAATATGGTTTAGTCCACTTTGTTTCCCTTGTTAGGGTTTTGTTTATGGGGAAAGTTAGTTTCCACCAGCTTTATTTTCGGTGATTTATTGTTTTCTACCGGTTACTGTAACTGTATTTCTCCTTTGTGTTAATGAATTCACTAGATGAACCCAAAAAAAAAAATTTATAGCCATATTTCACTGACAAGATGACATGCTACATTTGCCACACATGCATGGGTTTAAACTTCAAACAAATTCACGGGCACCCCAATTACCCCATCCACATAGTATTTGCTCTTTCAACACATTAATGTGTTGTCCGGTTGTCCCTGACCATTTTTGTTTGCCTGAAATACTTTTTTGGCTTGTTCAAATTTCTCGTTGTTTGGTAATTCCCTTACAAAATACATATAGTTTGTTTTGATCCAAAATAATGTATAGCTTGTAAGAGTGTTTAACCAGTCTTTCATAGATTTTCTGGTTTCAGCGAACAAGAACTAAAACAAATTTTTTTTCTGATATAGTATAGTTTTGTATATTTTGGTATGAAGCTGAATTTTATGTCTTCAGCCATATGTGTTTAGTTGCTGAACATTAAAGGAAACCATATATGTTTAGTTTCTTTAAAATTCAATGAAAATTAAAATTAGTCAAACAAAAAAAATGATTAGTAAAGAGCTGAGTAGCATTAAGTTATAGAAGCTAAGGGCATTGGTATTGGTGGTCCCTTAGCAAAGTCCCTTAGCGGGAGAGTCCCTTAGCTTTTAACTAAAAACGCTAAGGGACGTCCCTTATTTAAGGGACTTTACGGGAGTCCCTTAGCGTTTTTAATTAAAAGCTAAGGGACTCTCCCGCTAAAGGACTCTGCTAAGGGACCACCGATACCAATGCCCTAAAGAGCACAACTAATTAACTGAGAACCGGTTCACTCACCAATTAAATAGCACATGCGCAAATTCGAGATCCAGATCCATCTTCTTCTTGATCTCGCACATTTATCTTTAATAAAGCCACACGAGGAACCATTATTTCCAATAATATAAATAATTTAATTTAATTTACTTAATTTAATTCTTTTTCCAATAATATAAATAATTTAATTTAATTCTTTTGAATCTGGGTTTATTCGAAAAGGGCCTTTGTTTTGTTGTTCCCTTCTTGTTTCATCATCATCATCGCTCCTGAATCGCTCCAAAGCTCCACTCTCCTGAATAGACGACGGAGATCTCGAGACGACCCTCGATTCTCTCAAGGTTCGTGTTCCTTCCCCTCTCGTAAAGGTTTACTCTTTCCTTCTTGTTCATCGTCTATACCTAGAGCATCCCTGTTTCGTTTAAGCTCCTTCTGGATTTGGTTACCCATCTGAGAAAGAAACTAAAAAACTATTCCTTTTCAATTCCCAATTGTTATCTTTCCCAATTAAGACGAACCCTAACCTTAGATTCAGTAGCAAGTTTGAGTAATTCTATAAGGGTTATTGCAGATTATCAAGTTTCTCTAATCGTTTGGATGACGTTATGCAGAAGCGGAGAATCATCACCGTGAATCCATCAGCTTCTATTGAGATGAGCCATTACAACAGCAACAACGGTGAGGTTCCTTACTCAACCGTTGGTGATGATGAGGCTCCATCTCCTAAAGCCACCGACAAGATCCGGAAAGTCTCCATGTTGCCACTCATTTTCCTCATATTCTACGAAGTCTCTGGTGGTCCTTTTGGTGTTGAGGACAGTGTGAATGCAGCTGGACCTTTGTTAGCTCTTCTAGGCTTTGTCATCTTCCCTTTCATTTGGAGTATCCCTGAGGCGTTGATCACTGCTGAGATGGGCACAATGTTCCCTGAGAATGGTGGTTACGTCGTGTGGGTCTCCTCTGCTTTGGGACCATTCTGGGGGTTTCAGCAAGGCTGGATGAAATGGCTGAGTGGTGTTATCGATAACGCGTTGTATCCTGTTTTGTTTCTTGATTATTTGAAGTCAGGGATCCCGGCTCTAGGTAGCGGTTTGCCGAGAGTAGCAGCCATCTTGGTGTTGACTCTTATGCTGACATATCTGAACTACAGGGGACTTACTATAGTTGGTTGGGCTGCTGTGCTTATGGGTGTTTTCTCCATCCTTCCTTTTGCTGTCATGGGTTTGATTTCAATTCCGCAGCTTGAGCCTTCCAGATGGCTTGTGATGGACTTAGGGAATGTGAACTGGAACCTGTATCTAAACACGCTTTTCTGGAATCTTAACTATTGGGATTCAATCAGTACACTAGCTGGTGAAGTGGAAAACCCGAACCAGACGCTTCCAAAGGCTTTGTACTACGGCGTGATCTTGGTCGCACTTTCTTACATCTTCCCTCTTTTGACTGGAACCGGAGCGATCCCTCTTGAGCGTGAGCTATGGACAGATGGGTATTTCTCTGATGTGGCCAAAGCTCTCGGAGGAGCGTGGTTGAGATGGTGGGTTCAAGCGGCGGCTGCCACGTCAAACATGGGAATGTTTTTAGCCGAGATGAGTAGTGACTCTTTCCAGCTTCTGGGAATGGCTGAGCGTGGTATGCTTCCCGAGTTCTTTGCCAAAAGGTCTCGTTACGGGACACCTTTATTAGGGATTCTGTTTTCAGCGTCAGGTGTTGTGCTCTTGTCTTGGCTAAGCTTTCAAGAGATTGTAGCTGCAGAGAATTTGCTATACTGCGTTGGTATGATCTTGGAGTTTATAGCATTTGTTAGAATGAGGATGAAACACCCGGCGGCGTCAAGACCATACAAGATACCTATCGGAACTGTTGGTTCCATCCTCATGTGTGTTCCTCCAACCATACTGATCTGTGCGGTTGTAGCACTCTCGTCTTTTAAAGTAGCTGCAGTGAGCTTTGTAATGCTGATCATTGGCTTTGTGATGCATCCTTGTCTAAACCATATGGATCGAAAAAAATGGCTCAAGTTCTCCATCAGTTCTGACTTGCCAGACCTTCAGCAGGAGACTCGGGAATGCCAAGAAACTCTGATACGTTAGGAGTGTGTTCTTACTTCTCTTCCCCCATCTTTTATATTTTAAGTACAGAACTTGGATAGCCATAGCCACAAAAAAAAAAGCTCGAGTTTCATGGTATGTTCTGTTTATTCACAGCTTGTTCTAGTCTTTTACACAGTTTTAATAAGATGTGCAATGCTTGTATCTTAACTTTTTTTTTCTTTTTTGTCGTTGCCATTATCAATGCTTTAGTAAGATGTTTTAATATCCTTAATGATTGGAAAGAGACAAAAACGTAAAAGAAGCATCATTGTTTGACCATTTCCTTGCCTGAAAGCAAACTTGGTCGTGTCTCAATCACTTCGAAGGTTCCATCACCACCGTCTCAGTCGCTTGTCTCCTCATCTCTTCTCAAGGATTCGTCGTTCATTATTTTATCATACGGATAAGATATGGACAATCTTAAAACAGAGAACCGATGGTTCTATCCTCAGGGCATGTTCAAAGGGGCACACTAAAGAGTGTGATTAGGGTTAAAATATTAGTAAAATAATGTATTTTGTCTAAGAATATGGGGAATACTCAAAGGGAGATCACTTTGTTTATGGGTGTGCTTAAAATTAAAAAATTAATAAAATAATGAGAGAAGAAAATTTATACTAAAATTGATGTGAAAATTTATACTATAATAAAGGGGTTTGGGTTTGAGCAGAGGAGAAGTTTAGACTGGCAGAAAATCTATCATAAGGGAAGTTTTGAAGACTAAAGTATGATTGAGACTGACTAGGATTAGTGTTTGAATCCATAGGAATGAATTCATACAAAGAAGAAGACGATGAAGAGAGATTGAGTTCACAATCTCGGGTTTAAATGGGAGTAGTTGTAGTTCATTTTTACCTAATAACTATTACCTACTTCAATCAAGTCAGACACTTATTGCAGACATTAGAGTGTTTTGTTAAAGTTTACAATATCATTTACGTCAAAGTATTGATGGTTAGCTTTCAGATCACTTTATTGTTTTGGGAACTAAACCAATGAAACTAGGAAACAATTCGTAACCCACTAGTTAACTCAAAGCAAACTGAAACACGAGAAAAGGAAAGCCGAAAACAAAAGCTAGCTAAACTATTCAACTAATAAACACAACAAACTGAAACACGAGAAAAGGAAAGCCGAAAACAAAAGCTAGCTAATCTATTCAACTAATAAACACAACAAACTGAAACACGAGAAAAAGGAAACACGAGAAAAGCTATCTAAACACAACAAACACTCAATAACAGAAACACGAGAAAAGCTATCTAAACACAACAAACACTCAATTCAAGCATCGGCTATTTAAAAAACAGAAGACTAACCTTTTACTCTCGGTAAAAGCTTCTTTGTTGTTGCTTATCCGGTTGAACTCTCAGCCTGTTGAGTATCCGCAACTTGAATCCTCATCATAAACAAAACAAAAGAGAATGTTATATACAACTTGAAGTCGATTTAATAGTGAACAAAATCAAATCAATACAATGAACGAAACCTAATAATAATCGAAACCTAAATCGAAACCTATATCGAAACCTAAATCGAAACCTAAATCGAAACCTAAATCGAAACCTAAATCGAAACCTATATCGAAACCTAAATCGAAACCTAAACCGAAACCTAAATCGAAACCTAAATCGAAACCTATATTGAAACCTAAATCGAAACCTAAACCTAAATCTACATCGATGTGAACGACAAAACGAAGGAGACGAGGAAAGAAAAGATCAGAGACGAGGAGACGAAGCGAGAAAAGATCTCAGAGACGAGGAGACGAAGCGAGAAAAGATCTCAGAGACGAGGAGACGAAGAGACGAAGAGAGAAAAGATCAGAGACAAGAATACCTTTCGTCGCCGTCGCCGTCACCTTTCGTCGCCTTCGCCGTCGGTGAGGAGGAGAGAAAAGATCAGAGACAAGATCGGTTTCCTCTATCGCGAGAGAGAGAGATAGAATGTGCGATGCCCTAATTTGGGCCAATATCTGCTTGCCACGTCACCAGCACATGCCCTTAAGCACTGATCTTCTTCTGGACCTCCCAAACTGATCTAAGCCCAATTTCGAATTAAATTCTATTTTTTTAAGCCCAAGCACATGGTTAGTGTTCCCCCTTTGAACATGGCCTCATGTTAGGACCGCAGTTCTTATGGGAGTCTTTTTCCCGTTCGCTGTAATGAATCTCATTCTCGATCCCTTGGAGATGGCTTGTCACCGATATAGGAGATGTGAAGTGAAACTTGTATCTAAACACTCTTTATGGAACTTAAAATATTGGGATTCAGTTATTACACTAGCAGGTGAAGTGGCAAACCCTAAGCAAACACTTCCCATGGCTTTGTATTACAGTGTGATCTTTGTAACCCTTTCTAACTCCCTCCCTCTCTTGTCTGGAACCGGGGCTACACTGCTGAACCGCGAGCTATGAAGTGATGGTTATTTAGCTGAAGTTGCATGAGCCATCGGTGGAGGATGGTTAAGTTTGTGGGTTCAAGTGACTGCAGCTACGTCAAACATGGGAATGTTCATAGCCGAAATGAGTAGTGACTGGTTTCAGCTTCAAGGAATGCTTGAGTTCGGTATGCTTCCTGAGGTTTTCGCCAAAAGGTCTTGTTGACGTTACACCTTTGTTAGGGATCAGGGGGATCCAGAAAATAATTTAACATGGGCACCCTGTGTAATATATATAAATATATAAAAATATATATTAAATATATATTATTCATTAAAGTGTACATCTTATGTTTTTAAAATCAGTCAAACTAAAAATATAAGCAATTTTAATACCTATATAATTAATATTATAAAATTATATTACACATGATAACTTCATAATGAAAAAAAAATCATTTTAGTTGGAAAAAAATTGTTAAAGTAAAATTTAAATAAATTATTATTTTGTACAAAAGTAACATTAAAGAAAAGAAAAGAAAAAATTATAACAAAACAGACTAATGTTATGTAGCAAAAACAAAGAAAAAATTAAACAGTCTAAAAAAGGGTAAAATATTGATAGGAGAAAAACACAGCTTATTATTAAAGGCCTCAGAACTTGGATGGGGGTGGGGCACTATTGAGTTTTTAAAGCCATACGTTTGCATCTGTACATGATTCTACACGTTATCAGCATGTGGCACGTGCCACACCATTCCCACACGTGGGTCTGCCTCTGTTAGGAATTGTGTGTTTAGCTTTAGGTGTTTTGCTATTTGTCTTGATTGAATTTTCATCTGCAGAGAATATGCTTTACTGTGGTGGAATGGTTTTGGAGTTTGTAGCATTTGTTAGGATGAGGATGAAGTGTCCGGCTGCATCGAGACCATATAAGATACCTGTGGGAACAGTTGGTTCGGTTTTGATATGTGTTCCTCCCATTGTACTGATATGTTTGGTTGTTGTTTTGCCGACTCTTAAAGCTTTGTGATAGTGATGGTTGGTTTCTTGATGAAACCTTGTTTGGAGGATCGAAAGAGATGTGTTAAATTCTCAGTCAGTTGTGATTTGCCAGAGTTTCAACAAGTGGAAGAGTCTTTGTTACGTTAGGGCAAAGCAATCTGTAATGTTTTGTTTGTTGTTCGGATATGTGTGTAAAACTTTGTTATCGATCTTTGTTGCAACGCTGGCGAGTGAAAATGGGCCAATAAGTTAAAGAGGCCTATTTTAAATGAAAAGCCCAATAAGTAGTAGTGAGCTTATTTTCAGATCTGCTGTGTGACTGAGGGGGATCGAGACGACAAAACTGTTTGGTTGGATTGGATGTCTGAGAAAAAACCCTAAACCCCCAAAAAACAAAACAAAATCTGCGAGGAGAGGAAAATGAATGGTCTTTCTCGTCATCTTCGAGCTTCTTCACTTCCTTCGTTGATCCGCAGCTATGGTGGAATCAAGTCGGTCTTTCGATTTTCTTCTCAATCAGATGGCTTCTCTGGTTCGTCGTTTTGCCTCCATCCTTATCTCTTGTCTGTTTTTGCTTTCTTCATTTTTCAGTACTGTGATAGAACGATAATTGGATCTGATTAATGCAATTTTGTCTTCTTTTTTTTTTTTTTTGCATTCGAGATCGTGATTAGTGAAAACGGGTAACCTTGATTAGGGATCCCTCCTATTCGCATTAGGAATCTGAATCTAGACATCATCAATGTATATGTATTTGATTGATTGGTTCTTGAACAGGTGGGAGAGAGCAGGGACCAGTTCCTGGAAATTCTGAGAATAAGTCAGGCTCACCGGATCCTAATGCTTCCCCCTCCAAAAGTTTCAGTGAAATAAAAGCAGGCTTACTAAACAGCTCCTCCACCTTCAGTAGTTTCAGTGATATAAGATCAGGCTTATTAAACAAGACTGGTTCCTCGGCTCCTAATGCTCCTCCTACCTTCAAGAATCCCTTGAGATCACGCTTACCAAACACCTTACCTTCTCAATCTGGTCAAATGAATCAAGAAGGCTTACCAAGCACAGGGGGAACCGGATTCTCTGCACCCAGCTACCAAAGCTTCACCCAGTCTAACCTTCTCAAGGATAACTTCCGGACCGGAGGGATTTCCAAAGACCTGGACTTTGTCAGAGGAGTCATAGAAGAGGATGAAGGACGGAGAGCCACAGGGCTATTCTCTCACTTCCATCGTCGAAACCTGGAGACCAACGCTGACATCATCCACATCAAGTTGCTGAGGAACAACACCTTTGTCACGGTGACAGACTCCAAAGGAAACGTCAAATGCAAGGCTACGTCTGGTAGTGTGCCTGACCTGAAAGGTGGACGGAAGATGACGAGTTACACGGCCGATGCGACCGCTGAGAACATTGGGAGGAGAGTTAAGGCTATGGGTCTGAAATCTGTGGTGGTGAAGGTGAATGGGTTTACTCATTTCAAGAAGAAGAGAAACGCCATTGTAGCGTTTAGAAGCGGTTACTCCAATTCCAGGAATGATCAGAATCCTATAGTGTACATCGAGGACACCACTAGGAAGGCCCATAATGGTTGCAGATTGCCAAGGAAACGTCGTGTGTGAGAAAAAAGGAACTTGTTTGCAGATTTTTCTTTTGTTATTCTTCTATGTTCGCTAGAGAAACCATTTGTTTTTTTCGCAAATTGTCTCTTTGTTTGGTTATGTTTCCCTACTTTAAAACCCTTATGAAAGTCTGGTTTGATGAAAACCAAAAGGAATGTTTAATAAACCTGAAATTTGATAACCGTTATCCAATTTTTTACATGTACGGTCTGAATCTTTTTGAGTGTTTTGACTATCAAACTCAAAGCATAACCTGAATAAACCAGGTTCCTGCAAAATCGATGATTCCACGGTGGAATTTCCAGCAAAGGCTTTGAGTCAGAATAAACCCACCAGGGAGTAGAATGAAAGAAGACACATACTAACGTGCTTACACATATCTGAACCTCATCTAGTCATCCACATTGATTAATCAATCAAGAACCAGAACTAGCTCCATTGGGCAGCAACCTCCAACGGACAACCAAAAACTTATACAAACGTGGCAAGAAACAATCAAAACCCTAAAGGACTCCGTTTTTCCACAGTAATGCACATAAATCCCCTACCGAGAAGAAATTTTGTTTATTTTGCATTAAGAGAACAAATAAGGCAATGACGTATATCCAAAAGTTTTGTCCCTTCGTTATTTTTCTCACAAACATCAACTAGAAGAAAGCAAAATCCTAACGCAGCAGCGACCCTCAACGTCCAGATGCTCCTGACTTAGTTCTACCCCGGCAGAGCTGGGTTAGGTTGGAGGATGACGAATCTCTGGAACGGCGGCGAGTCGGGTTCATAGGAACCACTAGGAAAGGTCGGCGTTTAGGGCTATGTTGGTTAAGCTAGACGACCCTCTTCCTTTTCGTTTGGTCGGCTTCCAACAGTGAGGTGGAGGCGTGTGTCCTCGCTTTCGTCTTCTCTTCCTTGGATCTGGAAGCTAGGGTTTTAGGGTCGTAAGAAGAGGAGCTAGTGGTGGAGGGTGTGGAGCAGTCTTGATGTTTGGGTGGCTCAACCGCCTCTATCCAAGCCTAGCGATCATTGAAGGAAACTACTTTGATGGCACGTGCATAGTTTCAAAAGGCCAAGGACTGTTGGATGGATTGGCTCTAAGACTCGTGGGTAGCAGTTCTTCTAGCAGGTGTAGAGGGTTGTCTATGGCTTTTTGGAAGTTGGAGGGAAGGCACTTCACTTTGGAGGAACAAATTTATGTAATGGGCGTGAAGGCATCCTCAAGGAGAAGTTTATCATGCTTCTGAGTGGCAAGACATGCGGAGGTTCAAGCTGCCTCAGTTGGTCAACGAGGGTGTACGAGTCTCGGCGTTATGCACATTTTGATGAAGTTCATCTGCAGTACCGCATTAGCTGTCATATCTCGTAGAATTGCTTCATCTTCTCTTTATAGGGATGAGTCATAAGTTGGTTGGAGCCAAATCCTCAGCTCCCGTTTACTTGGAGTTGGATAGAAGATCAAGCTGAATTTGGAAGACAATGGTTACAAGTGGTGGCACGGATCTCTAGCTCCTTGGAAGATTCAATCAAGACTTGCCATTTTGATTCATCATGAGAGAGAATGACTTTGTAATCTTGTTTGGGTTCAATCTCTGCAAGAAAGCTACTGATGCACCAACTAATGTTACCACGAAGAAGAGTTCAAGTATGAATGGTTTGGCTCCAATCTGGATTCCTCATTCTCCTAGTTTGGAGTATCCAGGTCTCGTGGCAATTGGCTCATAAATACACAACATTGAGACTTATTGACAATGAACCAGCGTCAAGCGTCTTCATCTTGGATTGTTAGTCTCACACTTGGGTCAGGGCTCCAAGCATGCAGGTGGAGCGCGACTACCCATCAGTCAAATTTCTTGATGGGAAGATATACTTAGAGACTTGAACTCTTCTAATTGAATGGAAGTTTTTGATCCAAATACTCAGACTTGCGAATCTGTGTCCTGCCCTGAGACGGTGAGATGTACCCCTGACAGTATCGAGTCAGTAATGCTTTCTAAATGGTAGCGATCAGTAGGCCGGAGATTTATTATTCGGGATTCAAATCCATTCCGAGATTCGTTCCGGATCCGCTCTGAAAATAGGATATCCGGGGTGCCCAAATCCAAATCCGGATAGTAAATTCTCGGAAACGTCCAAACCGGATCCGGATATCTTAATTTTCAGGTCTAGATATTTGGATCTGTTTTTTAATATAGTAAAAATTTAATATTATTAATGATTTTATTTGATATATTAATATTTATATATAAAATAAGTCTTATAATATTATATTTTTATTTTAATAATATTATATGTCATATATATTTATAAATTTTGTATAAATATTTAATATATGTATTACTTTTAGAAATCTTGTATTTTAAAATTGTTAAGGATTCGGATCCGAATCCGAATATCCATGTGTATCACAATATCTAGACGAATATCCGAAGATAGACAGTTTTGGTCAATGTATTAAGTTGGTGAATTATGATGGAAAGTTGGGACAATCTCGTGTCTACCAGTGGCTGGGATAAGAAGATGATTTGGTGTGCGGAGATTGCAATTGAGAGGCATAGTAACGGTGGAAACTGAAAAGGTTGTTGGGAATGTCGAGTGGTGTAACACAAATGAGTGCGATTGATGTTACTGTCTAAAGAATTTCACCTTTTTTAATGTGTGAATATATAGTAGTTGTTGAGTGATGTGTTATATCATTTTGTTGGATGATTGTGTCTCGTGTTCTTGTCTAACTGCAAAATATATCATTTTACTATCGTTAATAGTTTAGCTTATTTGCACTACTAATTGCCTCCTATTTACACATTGTTTTCAATGTGTCCTATATAAATAATTCTATGTATTACTTTGTGATTAAATAAGATCAGACTTATTAACCATTTCTTTTCTGCAAAAATCATCTATTTTATTAGGTTTTATTTTCCTATTTTAAAATCATGTTTGAAATCGGGTTTTGAGCTTTAGTATTATCACAACCAAATAAAAATATAATTCTTAATATGAATTGTCAAAAGATGAATTGATGGTATAGATCCAGCAAAGTACAATGTGCTGACATAGGAGAAAACACGACTCATGGTACGATTATTCCTTGTGAGGAAGTTTATTCGGCTATTAACTGTGTGGGTTGGTAAACACTTTTGTCATCTAATTATCCCAAAGATTTTTAAGCTCGCTAAGTTTTGATGTAAAAATGAGCTATCTTAAAATTCCTATCATTTTGATAAGTTCTTAAGAATCAGTGAAAAAGTTTGCAATACCGTTGATATTGCCTTAAACATTTGAGTGCCCAAATCAAACTTTGGAATTCAATACGAGGGGTGAAATTCCTTTGTGGCACCCTAGTAGACCAATTAAATCTACTGATCAATCTTGTAATTGTGGAATCCAATCCATTAACTAGTTATCTCATCAATCTTTCTGAATTGTCAACACAACAAATGGAAGTTATAATTTTTTGATTGTCCGAAGAAGAAATCTATAGGGAAGGAGTGCAAGACTATTCTTCTTGGTTTGCTATAAACCAAAAATTATTTTCCGTTGTGGCAAAATCCATTGTATCTATTACAAAAGAAACTCGACCACTAAAAAATTTTTCTCTTGAAAAATCAGTTTATTGACATTAGAATCAGTTTACAACAAAGTATAAGATCAACAAGGAATCAAACAATACAAAATTTTATAGAAATTAAAATTTAAACAAAGAAATGAAATAGAACCAAGCTTTACTAATAATTAACGTCGTATTAGCTATATGTGGAATTTCTTATATTCTATCTTTGTATTCAACTTCGATCGAATGCAGATACTCACATATTTCCTATGACACATCTTTAGATAACTAATTATACGAAATGATTATAAGTCTTCCACGGGGTAAAATCAAATTTATATTATTGGGATTTGTATTTGTTGAAAATCTTCATTATTTTCCTTCAAAGATTCTTTGTGTTAATGCATGTTAATCAAACTTTCCTTGATGCATCTTTTGTTATTAACTCGTCGAGATTTTTCATTTTTTTCTCATTTGATTGTCTTCAAACCCGAACATGTTTGCTCCTAGATCACGGATCTGTTCTTCAACTCCTTGTCGCAAGTTGGAG
Source organism: Moricandia arvensis (assembly GCA_905132765.1). Classification (NCBI taxonomy): domain Eukaryota; kingdom Viridiplantae; phylum Streptophyta; class Magnoliopsida; order Brassicales; family Brassicaceae; genus Moricandia; species Moricandia arvensis. The sequence continues at coordinate 28,656 of CAJHQP010002169.1, forward strand.
AAATTCAAATCAAAGATAAACTTCTTGGTCATGAAGTATTAGACAGAATAAAGTCAACACATATATTACTGGATCAGTGCTGGATTACACTTAGAAAGAGATTTTCATTAAGAGAAAGAAGAATAATATCCGAAAATTGAATTTCTTCAAATCATTGCTCGATGCTATTAGAAAATGAAAACCTAATTACAAACGAAAGATTAGGAAAACAAATGTAAAGCCAATATTGGAGCCGACGTTGGTCTGAAATCACTCTAGAAAGGTGGTTTGATATAGAGAATCACTTTTGGTAAATTAGGATATGTGATGTGTTAGCCTTTTAGCCCAAATAAAAATTTATCATTACATGCTTTCCATATCTATACTATTATTTGCGAAGTGATTTTTTGCAACGGAGCTCATATGTTAAAAGTTAGAGTAGTTAATACCGTTTATGCCTTAATGAATAAAATATATAAATTGTTCAAAATTAAAAACGAATTTAAATTTTTTTATTAGATGAATAATTAAAACTAATGATAATAAGAATTATCTAAAATCTAAAAAAATTTAAAATAAAAAGATAATTCTGATATATATATATATATATATATATATATATATATATATATATTTGTTGTTATCCAAAAAAAATCTTTTAATAAAAAGTTAAAATTAAAAAAAAACATAAAACACATAACTAAATATTAGTCAAGTAAAACTATTAATTTTCTATAATTGAGTGAATTTTAAAAATGATTTATTACTAATGAATATAATAGTGGTTAATATCGTTTATGCCCGTAATGAATAAAGTATATAAATTATTCAAAAATAAAAAAGAATTTAAATTATTTTTATTAGATAAATGATTAAAACTAATAATAATAAGAATTATCCAAAATCTAAAAATTAAAATAAAAAGATGATTCTGATATATATATTTGTTGTTATCCAAAAAAAACTTTGTAATAAAAAGTTAAAATTAAAAAAAACATAAAACACATAACTAAATATTATTCAAATAAAATTATTAATTTTCTATAATTGAGTGAATTTTGAAAATGATTTATTAATAATGAATATAATATATATATGATTTTCACATAAAATTTTCAAAAGAAAATATAAATAAATAATTAATCTTTATATTTTTTTAATTAGTAATGTATATATTAATAAATAATTTTATAAAATATTTATGTCTGCATGTGTGAGCAACCCACCTAGTCGTACAAATAATGAGAATACCCGTGTAATGTGGTAACAATATTCTTTATTAAAATTATTGATAGGAAATAAGTTTGTATAAAGATGAAGTTAGCCCAACCTAAAAGAGAATAAAGAAAAAATAAGAATTTAGAGAGTTTGTCCTAATTTTTTCTCTACTCTCATCATTTAAAGGTTTCACCCGTCTTTTCAATCAACACATATAACTTTTAACCTCCAGCGTTGTGCCTCTTTAGATTTTTTCTGTGTTTTTCTATCTTTTTGTATTTGATCTATGTTTTGTGGATTTCACCCTCTTCTCTCTTGGATTTTGTTGGATGTACCCTTGAGATTAACTTTGAGAAAAGATTTTATAGGGACAAATCCATGTCTTCTTTATGATTTGTGTCTAAATCTTTGGTCAGCTATGGTGTTTTGATGTTGCAAGTTTTGGATTTCGTTGGTTCAAGCTTGATGATCCTTGTATGGCATGAATCCGTGTGGTGAAAACTGATGATATTCCACTCACTTACGTCCCATCTTCTTGAAAAATCACCTTCTTGACTACATTCTGTGTACAAAATTTCAGCTCCAAATTTGCTATTTAATTCACTTTTCCACATGCTCACTTTTAGCTACAAAATGACTCCTTTACTCAACCTGTGGTAAATATACAACCTAGGCTTGCTCCCACTTCTCATTGTCGACCATAACATGTGGAGAATCTACCAATGCATGTCTGCCACATTTTCTGACATGTTTCCATCAAGTTTTTCTCCTTGGTCTAAATAGCAATTTTGGCTCATTTGGTAAATGTGCAACACCATTCTCCTAACCCACTTGGTTAATGCTCCAGCCTGACCAACAATTCATATTGGTCCTCGATGCTGTGTGGCCCATGCTGAATGCCCATCTTCAGCCCTTTAACCTCCACGATGAAATGCTCCTATTTTGGGGATAAAAAGAATCTTGATGTCTCTAAGCTATCGTTTTGGGTTCTATGTTATTGGTCATCTTTATTAGTTTGGCTCTTCAGTTCTGGTGTTTAGATTTATTTTTGTCATCATATCTTTCCTTCAATGTGCTCTCGGTTCTTCTCTAGATTGGTCGTACGAATGTTTGTTATGGATGCATGAACAAAGTCACGTTGTGGGGTTTCTTTTTTACTTTGGTTTCGTAGAAGAGTTTTATTTGTTATCTTTTATTGGTTGATTTGATTTAAATTCTTTGTGATTCTCTTGTTTTGTAGTCTTGTCTTGAGCTGGTGTTTATGAGTGTTTTCATCTCTTCTCCCATCAACAGATATGGTGGGGATATTTCTCTTCTTTGGCTTATTTTTAGGTCTATTTAATCTCATTGTTTTTAAGTTTGAATTGAATCCTTGATGATTGTGTTCAACATTGTATTAGCTGACTTTGTAACTTGTGCAGAACTTGATCTGATATTTTATAGACCATAAACATTTATTAAAAAAGTTGGGGTAAACACCAATATTTCACAGAGTTGAGCTTATGATTTCTTTTGTTTGGGACAAGATTTTTTGTGTTTAGGCAAGTTCGAATCTACGCATAGACTACTGGGACAAGGGTATTAGCCCCCAAAACTTTTGAAGATCTTTTATGTAGGCATAAACCCACAAAATGATGAAAACAAAATTTTACCAAAGTTTTTAAAAGAAATATCTGAGGCCCCTAAAATCTTTCAGCTTTGTGTTTAAGTTTTGTCTTGGAACTTACCAGCTCCTCGTACTTCACCACCAAATATCATCTTGCATTCCTCTTAGCATTCTATAGGAGATTCAGTGATGAGAAAACCCCAATCAAATGGAAGGAATTTTAGAGAGAGATTGCAGTGGATGAAGACAAGTGAAGATACCATTCCACATAATCTGATTACCGGACCAAAGGGGTTTGATCAATAAACCGGACCGTGATTTGCTTCCTTTTTTGTCCTTCTATAATGTCAACAAAACCGGACTAAAAACATAAATACGTATTTGGTTTCTCAGGAACAGTGTTTGAGATGCCAATACGGCGGAGGAAACAATCTAAATATAGGGTTCCGACAATGACGGCGCCTGAATCAATCGCCTTAGCGATTAACCAAATCGACGAGAAGAAGCAAAAGCTGAAGAAAGCATTCGATGACCTTCAAGCTCACCGCTCCCTCCTCTCCCCATCTTTCAACCTTTCCTGGTCCGACATCGACTCGCACTTCTCCTCTCTCCAGTCTTCACTCTCTAACCGCTTCTGTCTCCTCCAACCCGAAAAAACCGAATCAACCCCAACGGTTAGGACACCGCTCCTCTGGCCGGAACTGAGAACCTTCTGCGAGAACATGGACGGAAAAGGCTTGGGGAAGTTCATGGTTGATCGGTCCAAGAAGCGTTTATCGATCAAACCGGAGCTTACACAAGCGATTCGATCCTCATCGGATCCAGCTGGTTTGGTTCTCGACGCGATCGAAGGCTCTTACCATTGCTCACCGTCTTCGTCTTCGTCTTCCGCCATAGCCATCGATGCGAGAAGAGTGTTCGTTTTGTTGTTGGAAGCTTTGGTTGAGATCAAACCGAATCTCACAAACGAGTTGAGAGAGAGAGCTAGGACGCTTGCTTCGGCTTGGAGATTGGATATAGGTAACAAACCATCAGAAGCGTTAGGGTTTCTTCACTTGGTCGTCGTCTTTGAGTTAGGATCTGTGTTCAAGATGGAGGAGCTTCTTGATTACGTTTTCTTGATTTCCAAGTACAAACAAGCGACAATGTTGTGTAAGAAGCTTGGTTTGGATAAGACCAGAGTCGCTGGTCTTGTTCAGAAGTTCTTGCACACTGGGAGGTTACTTGTTGCGATTAGTTTTATTTATGAGTTTGAGATGACTGATAGGTTCCGACCAGTTAACGTTTTGAAAACTAGTTTGTACAACTCTAGAGAAGCTGCTAAGAGGGTTTGCGCCGAAGGGGGTAACTCTCTCAAGGCGCAGAACGAAGCTACTGATAAGGAGCTTAGTGCGTTGAGATTGGTGATCAAAGTTGTTAAGGAGAGGAACCTAGAGTTTGAGTTTTTTGAAGAGAATCTTGAAGAATGCGTTCAAGAGTTGGAGAATCTGAGAGCTCAGAGGAGGCAAGCCGCTAAGCTCGCTTCCCCTGCTAATCCCCCAAAACGACCTCGAGTTGCTACGGGTAACAATTTGACAACCCCGACACAGAGTCAGCAACCGCCGCTTATGCCTGATCCTAGGCACAGTTTACAAGTGAACCACCCATTTGGTTTTGTGAACTCAACAGTGCCTGGTGTTAATATCCCATATGGCAACCCATTGGCTCCATATGGATCGGTTCCGTCTCAACCTGTCTACTATGAGCAGCAGGCAGGATATGGGTTACGACCTCAATACCAGCCACCTTACTATCCTCAGTAGCATAGCCATTGTTGTCTAGGGATTCTCAACGTGTTTAATTATAAGGGGAATCTAGTCTAAGGAAGTAGGCTCTATGTGTGTTTGATGTTCTGTATTTTGACACAACGTAAATTATCTCAAAGGTTACATATACGATACTTGATTATGATGTTTTTTTTGTGCGATGGTATAAAAGAAAGCCAATCATCTTTTGTACGTATTGTTTTTGTCTACTAATCTCTTGTTTATTAGTTAGCTTGTGGTGGGAATGGTCTTGATGGATTGATCTTACATTTTCTAATCTTTGATTTGGTAGATAACCTGCAATGATTTACTTCCTTTGAAATTAGCAAGATTTTCTTTCTTTAAGTTGTTTTGATTTAGGACAACTATGCAGTAGATTTTTTGGTTTTTTGTGAAAATAAACCAACCTACCATAATTGAATTTATATAAATAATTGACATAAAACAATTGATGAATGGGGGAACACATAATGATCAGAGACGTTCGTTTGAGTGGACAAGGAACATATTCGTTGAGAAAAGAAACACAGAACATGTTCTTTCTCCATACCCACATTGATGGGTAGATAAGCCAATCAGCGAGGTATCTCTAGATTTATTCTTTTTTAAAAAGTTGATTTTTATTTAATACGCGTATATAGTTGATTTTTACTATATCAGAAATAAAATAAAGTTTTGGGCCTCAGAGTATCTTAGTATATAAACACACGCGTTCTCGTCTTCTCCGTCACACATTGATTTTGTTCTCGCTGCTTATCTCAACGTCTAATCATTATGGGTTTGAAGGTACGATCATTCCCTATCTATCTATATCGATTAGATCTAGTGTTTGTTGCTTTGTATTAGCGGATTTACTGTTGCATATGTGATCAGACAAGTGTTGTAATCAATCTCACCGGTTGGGTTTGTGTCCAAGGATTCTCAGATTTTTTCGATTTAATTGCTGTGTCTCGTTGCACTTGTTGTATTCCGTGGAGAAATGGAAATGTAATAATTTGTTTGATGGGTATTATAGGCAATTAAAGATTGTTTGATGTATAGAATATAATCTGCAGGAGGACTTCGAGGAGCACGCTGAGAAAGTCAAGAAGCTCACCACGAGCCCATCTAACGAGGACTTGCTCATCCTCTACGGTCTCTTCAAGCAAGCAACCGTTGGCCCAGTGACCACCAGTTAATATTACATTCTTTTCGTCTTCTCTCTCTCTCTCTAAGAAGCTTCATGTTATGAACATGCGGTTTGCTTATTGGTGTGTATTACTAACGTTATTTGTGTCATCTGATTGATTCGTAGGCCGTCCTGGAATGTTCAGCATGAAGGAAAGAGCCAAGTGGGATGCTTGGAAGGCCGTTGAAGGTATAATCACTTCATATTTTAGCTTCTATTTATTTGATTATAACCAAATGTAAATTTTACGATTCTTGTCGGAACTTCCAACACTTTTGTCTTGGTTTTGTTTTTGGATGTCAGGGAAATCGACGGATGAAGCCATGAGTGACTACATCACTAAGGCGAAGCAACTCCTGGAAGCTGAGGCTTCAGCCGCTTCTACTTGATGACTTTCCAAATCCTCCACTGCAGTAATTCCATCTAAGCTTCAATAACTTAGCATAAGACTTTGTTCTTGTTGCTTCTTGTGTTTCCATCCCTATGAATCTATTATTTACTTTGTGACCTTCGTCTTGATTTTTAAAAATCCTATGGTTTCGGCTCTGCCTCTTAGTATTGGTCTAAACGAAGATTCCTGATGCAAAATTAAAACCATTATCTGTGTCTTGTTGATTTGAAGATGAAGCTTATCTACCGTATGTACATTCGTTACGATCCATTGCCTTATCCACCATCAGGGTGGTCCAAAGGGCAAGCTAGTCACCCAAACAACTGTTTAGTTAATCAGTTGGATGGTTTTTACAAACCGGTTATAAGAAAGTCTAGCATGGTTTGCTTTCTCTTTTGGCTTGTTAAACTTTCTTGTAACCAAGAAATGTAATATATTACTCCCTCCGCTTTTTTATATTTGACGTTTTAGAAAATTTTTTTTGTTCTAAATTATTTGACGTTTTCAATTTTTTATGTAAAATTTAATAGTAATTAATGTTAGATGACCAATAATATTATAATTCCTATTTTGTTATTGGTTGAATTGTGATTAGTTAAATAATTAATGATGTTTTTGTTTAAAAAATGAAACAAAATTAAATGTTTCTTAATCGATGTGTATGATCCTAGAAACTTTAGCCATATTAGCAAAGTGTGATTAAACACAAAGGCATACGATGCTTGGACAGTATTAATTTAATATTTGCTGGTATTTGATTAACAAAGCCGGTTGATAAAAACACAAACAAATTAATTGTGAAACACAAGTTAACAGGAAATAGAATCTGAAATACACCGAAGTAAACGCAAAACTTTCAGATAACTGAACACAGAACAACAAACTCCATTCCCTGAAACACAAGCAAACAAAATTGACGCACAAGATAGCAATAAGCTCTTAAGGAATCTGCCAAAATTACAATATTTTGCACAATCAATAAGCCAATTTATGTTACAGATTTACAGCCTAAACATAGAAAAATGATCAGTCTTCAACAAAATTTCACCTAAAAAGGACAGACACATAAAGCTAAACTCTTTTCCCAGAATTGAATCAAGAGACGAAACCGCAAAAATCCCAAATCAAAAATAAAAAACTCCCATGTCTCACAGAGAAATCCAAATCACAGAAATACATTAAAAGGGAAAGATATATGAAAAAAAGCTAGAGAAAGGCTCATGCTTGTAGATATCATCACCCTCCTCAATCACACAATCACATGTAGGGGTGTCCAAAATGGGTCAAATGGGTCAACCTAACTCATAACTCAAATGGATTGATCGTTAATGGGTTGGGTTGACCCATGAATCCATGACCCATTAAATTACATGGTTCAGATGGTTAATAGTTGACTCATCAACCCAACATCAATTTTAAGTGGATAACTCTTTGTATATCAATTTTAATTAAAATTTACAGATTTTTAAAAAGTTCAAAATATGATCATATAAATGAAAATCATTTTTGTCTTCAAGTTCCAAGTATAAAATTAAAATGCGTGTATATATATATATATTTTTTCCGATCAAAATGTGTATATATTATTATTATTAATCAATACTAATGAATATTTTTAAATTTGTTACAATTAATCAAAAATTAGTCGATCAAATTAATAGTCTTTTGGTCAAAAAAAAATTTATTGATGAAGATAGTGAATACAATGTTTACTCTGACTAAATGGTCAATTTTTACTGTTAATTGGTCATGGTTGACCAAACCCAATATATCTATTTAACTTGTTAACCCATTAACCTATTAACCCATTAATTTGTTAACCCATTAACTTGTTAACCCATTAACCCATTGGATCAAAAATAAACAGTTCATTTGGATTAAAGGATCAATTTGGGTTGGGTCAACCCATGGGTTATGACCCATTTGACACCCCTAACCACATGGTTTACCCACAACCTTTTTCTTCAAGTAATAGCTCACACGTTCCTTGTCAATCAGATGAAATCGAAATACTTGTTTCTAGGTTTTCACTCTTCTCCAAACTTTTGTAGATGAACACCAAAAGAAAGTTGTTTTCAGTTTGATGGAGAAGAAACCAAACAGAGAACCCAAAACTAAAGATAACTCCAATTGCAGTAAAATTACTTTACTTTTTGGGGTACTTGGCTTAAAACAAAGATAGTGAAACTATTGTCTTAGTAGAGTATGAGTGCACGGTGTAGGTTTTGTTGGGATAAACTTGAAATAGCTTGGAAATTAAGTTATCTATTTCCTACAGAGTTATGTATTAGGAAATATGAAAGTTCTTGGTGTCTAGGAGTTATCTAAACATCTTTAGTTTATTGTGTTTAGGACTTTATATTTACTAAATGTATGGAGATGTTAAGGTGTGACATAACATATGAGTTTTGTGTTTAAGAATTGAGAACTTAAGGTTTTGAGTGAGTTTCATTAAGAGATTAAATAAGAGAGTTATTCTTATTGAGTTCTTGTTCATTGAGTTCATATAATCGAGATTATATATTTGATATCAAAGCTTTAGGAAAAGATGAGTGATATTATTGCAGCAACCGGAAAAAGAAAAGAAGGAGGAGGAACATCTTTTGTTCAATATCCTATGCTTAGTCCGACGAACTATACAGTGTGGGCCATTAGAATGAAGATGGCTCTTAAGGTTCATAAAGTATGGGATGCAATAGAAGAAGAAGCAATCGCAGAAGATAAGAACGACTTAGCCATCGTCTTGTTGTTTCAATCGATTCATGAGTCTCTTGTCCTGCAAGTTGGCGAGCTAAGCACAACAAAAAAGGTATGGGAAGCTATAAAACCAAGATATGTTGGAGCTGAAAGAGTGAAAGAAGCAAGGTTACAAACATTGGCAAACGAGTTTGCTCGCTTAAAGATGAAGGAGACAAATACCATTGACGCATTTGCAGGGAAGCTTGCTGAGATATCATCGAAATCAACATCCCTCGGAGTAAGTATAGAAGAACCAAAGTTGGTAAAGAAATTTCTCAGTTGTCTCCCTCGAAAAAAATACATACATAGGGTTGTTTCACTTGAGCAAGTCTTGGATCTTAATAAAACTCACTTTGAGGATATAATTGGTCGACTCAAAGCTTATGAAGAAATGATTATGGAAGAAGAAGAATCTCAAGAGGATCAGGGCAAGCTATTGTATACAAATTCAGAGCCATGTACAGCACAACCAAGTCTTGAACCAAACCTAGAACCATATCGTGAGTATAATAGAGACTATCGCGGTCGAGGTCGCTACTACACACCTAGAGATACATCACACATTACGTGTTATCAATGTGATAAATTTGGTCACTACGCGACCGATTGCCTCGACCGTCTACTCAAGTTTCATGAAGCTCAGGCTAATGAAGGCAGCGAGACACAAGGTGCATACGAGCTAATGATGCATGAAGTTGTTTACTTGAATGAAAAGAACTGCATCCCACAAAAATATGAAACCAACAACGACAATGAAGATATGTGGTACCTTGACAATGGGGCAAGTAACCACATGACGGGAGATCATAGGTATTTTTCAAAACTCGATAGTACGGTTACTGGCAAAGTAAGATTTGGAGATGATTAGCGGATTTATATCAAAAGGAAAGGTACCATAGCCTTCACGAATACGAACGGAGATTCAAGAAACATGACGGATGTGTATTACATACCCGATCTAAGGAGTAATATTGTCAGTCTAAGACAAGCAACCGATGCAGGCTGTGATGTGCGTTTGAAGGGAGACTATCTAACTATGCACGATCACAGAGGAAAGCTACTTGTCAAAGCTGTTAGGTCAAAAAATAGACTTTACAAAGTAAGGATGGTCTCCGAGACACAACTTAACTATATTTAACAGAGATAAGTGAATCAAATCGGTGGCACACACGCTTAGGACATGTCAATCTCCCTACAATGAAGATGATGATACAAAGGGAGCTGGTTACCGAAGTTCCGAGTGTTCATATCATCAAAGAAGTTTGTTCCTCATGCTTGCTTGGTAAGCAAGCAAGGCACATGTTTCCGCATGCGACCATGTATAGAGCATCAAAGAACCTCGAGCTCTTGCACGGTGATCTATGTGGGCCTATAACTCCAAGCTCGTTCTCTGGAAATCAATATATTTTGTGATTATAGATGATCATTCAAGATACATGTGGACTATACTCCTCAGAAAGAAAAACGAGGCTTTCCAGAAATTTAAAAAATTGAAAAACGTCATAGAACGAGAGAAAAGGGAAAATATAATGAGATTCAGGGGAATTTGTGTCACACGAGTTCAACTCCTTATGTGAAGAATCTGGCATTAAAAGACACCTCACTGCTTCGTATACTCCACAACAAAACAGAGTGGTGGAGCAAAGAAACCGAAAGCTAATGGAGATGGCAAGAAGTATATTAAAACATATGCATATACCAAATTTCTTCTGGGGGGGGAATCTATACGACACGCAACATACTTGATCAACAGAGTAGCTACTCGGTCCCTGAACTCTAAGACGTCATATGAAGGGTATCGAGGATGGAAGTCAAATCATGCACACTTGAGGATCTTTAGTTGCATCAGATATGCGAAAATAGAAAAGGTAATGTTAAAAAATATGGATGACCGATCTCGTATGCTGGTTCATCTTGGAACACAACCAGGTCAAAAGCCTATCGAATGTTAGACCCTGAGACTCGAAGAATTATGGTAAGTAGGGGTGTCTTGTTTGACGAGTCTAAAGGATGGAACTGGAAGAGATATAATACGAAGCAAGATAAAACTTTCTTGGTCACACTAGGAGAATTCGGGAATCATGTTATTCAAGAAAACGAGCAGGAGAAGGTAGAGAACGAGAATGAGGTTAATGTAGGGGCAGGAAACTTTCTTGGCAATGAAACCGGTGGTGAAGATAATCCGCCAGTGATAAAAGATGGGAGTGAACAGATACCACTAAGAAGAAGTGAGAGACCAAGGGTGAGGCCAAAATATTTGGACGATTATGTTCTAAATGCAGAGGAGGAGAGTGATTATCTATTGATTGCAGAAGAGGAAGAAGAGATGTTATTGCTTTACCTGAACAATGAACCGCGATCGTTTCGTGAAGCTAGCGAGTTAAAGGAATGGAACATGTCGTGTGAGGATGATATTCATTTTATCATTAAGAACAAAGTATGAAGTCTAGTGGACCTCCCGTCTGGTGTAAAACCAATTGGTTTGAGATGGATCTTCAAGATAAAACAAAATTCTGATGGTACTATTAACAAGTAAAAGGCTCGCTTGGTCGCTAAAGGATATGTACATCAGTATGGCATTGATTTTGACGAAGTGTCTGCACTTGTGTCCAGACTAGAGACCATTGGATTACTCTTCAGCATTGCAGCAACAAATGGATGGGAGGTTCATCATCTCGACGTCAAAACTGCGTTCCTACATGGAGAACTAAACGAGACTGTCTATGTAATGCAACATGAAGGATTCGAAGTAAAAGGGAGTGAAGGAAAGGTCTACAAACTGCATAAGGCCTTGTACGGACTAAAACAGGCCCCAAGGGCATGGAACAACAAACTAAATCGAATACCATTCGATCTAAAGTTTGTAAAGTTGACCAAGGAGCCAACAGTATATAGAGAGATGGTGAACGAAGGTCTTCTTATTGTTGCAGTATATGTAGACGATTTATTTATCACATGAACTAATAGAAGAATCATTGGCAAGTTCAAGAAGGAGATGGCCTCGAGATTCGACATGAGTGATCTTGGCATATTGACTTACTATCTTGGAATCGAAGTAGGTCAATATGATGGAGGAATAACTTTAATCAAAGACGCTATGCACTTAAAATCCTTGGAGACAGTGGAATGAAGGACTGCAACACGTCTCATGTTCCAATGGAACCTGTCATAAAACTTTCAAAGGCAATCGACGAAAGAGACATTGATGCTACTGCATATAGAAGGAATGTTGGGTGCCTAAGGTATCTTCTTCACACTAGGCCCGACTTATCCTTTTTTGTTGGTGTGTTAAGTCGTTATATGCATCTGCCAAAGGAATCACACAGAGTGGCAATGAAGCATTGTTTGCGTTATCTTCAAGGTTCTACTTCGTAAGGCTTGGTGTTTACTCGTGCGACTCCGGATGTGCCAAGGCTGATTGGGTATAGTGATAGTAGTCACAATGTTGATCCCGATGATGGTAAGAGTATAACTGGTCATATATTCTATCTCGGTAAGAACTTGATCACGTGGTGCTCCCAAAAACAAGAAACTGTGGCACTAAGTTCTTGTGAGGCAGAATTTATGGCTGGGACAAAGGCAGCTAAACAAGCTATATGGTTGCAGAAGTTCTGGAGCGAAGTCACTGAGAAACCTTGCGAAAAAGTGGTTATCAAGATCGATAATCAGTCGGCCATTGCCTTAACTAAGAACCCGGTTTTTCATAGGAGAAGTAAGCACATACACTCAAGATATCACTTTATAAGAGAATGTGTTGAGAAGGGCCAAGTGAGTGTTGTGCATGTATATGTAGATAAACAAAAGTCATATATATTAACTAACTCTCTAGGAAGGATTAAGTTCACTGAAATGCGAGATCTCATTGGAGTCCAAGATTTAGCAAAGGATTTCAAGATTAAGGGGGAAAATATTGGGATAAGCTTGAAATAGCTTGGAGATTAAATTATTTATTTCCTACCAAGTTATGGATTAGGAAATATGAAAATCCTTAATGTTTAGGAGTTATCTAAACATCCTTAGTTTATTGTGTTTATGACTTTATATTTATTATATATATGGAGATGTCAAGGTGTGACATAACATATGAATTTTGTGTTTAAGAACTGAGAACTTAAGGTTTTGAGTGAGTTTCCTTAAGAGATTAAATAAGAGAGCTACTCTTATTGAGTTCTTGTTCATTGAGTTCATATAATCGAGATTCTATAGTTTTTACAAAATCTTTTTGCAAGATTTTCCCCTGCACGTAATCGTAGTGTTCATTATTGTCTTAGAAGGGATAGCAGAGTTGCAAATAATTAGACACATAAGACAAACAGTAAAATTGGATAGATTGCAAAATAGGCAAAACTTCTTTGGTAGAAATCCTAATTACTCTTTAAATATTAAATGATTTAATTTACTTCTAAATGATACAATCACGAAAAACTTATATTGAAAAATGATTAGAGAGAAACTTACGTTATACTCCCTCTGTTTTATAATAAGTGTCACTTTAAGTTTTTAATTTTGTTTCAAAAAAGTGTCACGCTACAATATCAATGCAATTTTGTATATTAAATATAATTTTTACCCTTTTGAATAGCCAATAAATTTTTATTTAAATCATTCTCATTTAATTAATCATACATTAAACATAGAATATTAATCTATTATACATATTTTTTAATATTCGTGAAAAGTGTCAAAATGACATTTATTCAGAAACGAAGAGAGTATATATATATTGATAAGTGAGTAGACTGCAGATAAAAGGATATTCAAAACAAATAACTAAAATATTTGGTCTCGAAACTTATTTCATTTTCATAATTGTCATCCCAAATTTATATATGATAAACTTGGTATACAAATAGTTATTTTCAAAATTTTAATTGATTTATATAGGGTAAACACTACCTAATTTATCTAATTTTTCCTAGGAAAAACAAAGAAAGTAGTTCTGTTTTGTTTTGTTTCAAGACAGGTTTTCATAGAAATAATATTTTCTTTGGTTGAACAGCTTTTTGATGTGAAAAAAAAAATGACAAGGGAGTGAAAAATGGAAGATTATTTAATATAAACCAGAAAGCGATTCATCTGGTTTTCCCCTAAATGTTTTTCAAATTTTGAAAACCAAACGTTCCCGATTTTCATCACTTACCTCCACCACCGCCGCTTCAGCTGCATCGGGGGACTGTAAATAGCCGTCGTCTTACCATTACAACTTGTAAGTCGGCATCTTCGTCTTCTTCCTCTCCTCTTATAAACCCTAGTTTCGGAGGTTTTTGTGCAGTCACAGAGTTTACCCATCTGTGCTCAGTTCTCAGGTTTGGATTACATCCAATTTGATCGCAATTTATTGGGTTTTAATTCGATTCCATTAGATTTTGACTTTGATGACCTCAAGAATCGACTAACGACTTAAAAGCTGATTCTGGTTAAGTCGGATTCGTTTTCAGGTTTCGCGCTTATCGATTGAAGCATCCCACATTTTTTTAATCTGCCGAAATGTCTTTGTTAAGTAGGTTCTTTTACAAGAGACCACCAGATGGGTTGCTTGAGTTTGCTGATAGAGTTTATGGTATAATTATCAGCTTTTAACGTTTTGCTGTTTAGTTTCTTTGTTCTAATGTTGGCTAAATCTTTGTACTTTCGGACAGTTTTTGATTCATGTTTTTGCACGGAAGTGTTGGAGGATGACTTATACCAAATCTTTCTTCACGAAGTCATCAATGATTTACATGAAGACTTCCCCGAATCATCTTTCCTAGCTTTCAATTTCCGAGAAGGTGAGAAAAGAAGCGTCTTTGCTGAGACCCTCTGTGAATATGATGTTACTGTCCTTGAGTATCCAAGGCAGTATGAAGGCTGCCCTTTGCTCCCTTTATCACTCATCCAGCATTTTCTCCGTGTCTGTGAGAATTGGCTTTCTCGTGGGAATCGTCAGGATGTTATTCTTCTTCACTGCGAAAGAGGAGGCTGGCCGCTTCTGGCTTTTATCTTAGCTAGCTTTCTTATTTTCAGGAAAGTTCATAGTGGTGAACGCAGGACTCTTGAGATTGTGCATCGTGAGGCTCCCAAGGGTCTTTTGCAGCTTCTCTCGCCGTTGAATCCTTTCCCTTCTCAGCTTCGTTATCTTCAGTATGTTGCCAGGAGGAACATCAATCCTGAGTGGCCGCCTCCTGAAAGATCTCTTTCTTTGGACTGTGTGATTATTCGAGCGATTCCCAACTTTGACTCTCAACATGGATGCAGACCGATCATACGTATCTTTGGAAGAAATTACAGTAGCACATCTGGTCTTTCCACGGAGATGCTTTATTCTATGTCTAATAAGAAAAAACCCCTTCGGCATTACCGACAGGTGAGTGTGTTATTCTTTTTGTATTCCTTTCTATAAAGTGTCACTCTTGCTAACCTAACTCTGTATAATCTGGCTGCAGGCTGAATGTGACGTGATCAAAATTGACATCCAGTGCTGGGTGCAAGGAGATGTTGTACTGGAGTGTGTGCATATGGATTTAGAACCAGAACGAGAGGTTATGATGTTTCGTGTGATGTTCAATACTGCATTTATCAGGTCCAACATACTAATGTTGAACTCGGACAACTTGGATATTCTTTGGGAGGCCAAGGATCATTATCCAAAAGGGTTTCGAGCAGAGGTGTGGACCTTTTTGTTCACCTCTTTAAAATTTTTATATGAATAGAAGATATGGGTGCCAGAGGAGAAACATTTTATTTATTTTTATTAAACTTGGATGGGTGGGGTAAACATAGTCCATACTATACATGCACTTGTTTCTGACTCCATTCTTTATGCATTCAGGTTTTGTTTGGAGAAGTTGAGAATGCTTTGCCGCAGAAAGTTCCAACGCCAATAGTAAATGGTGATGAGACTGGTGGCTTGCCCATTGAAGCCTTTTCTAAAGTTCAAGAACTTTTTAGTGGTGTGGATTTGGCTGAAAATGGAGACGATGCTGCTTTGTGGTTGCTGAAACAACTTGCTGCAATAAATGATGCAAAGGAGTTCACAAGATTTCGGCATAGAGGGGGGTTTTATATGAATTCTCCTGACTCTGAAGAGGAGACCAACACATCTAGTGCCGCTGATAGTTCAGATGAAGGCTTCGATGCCATTCATAGACCTCGCATTTCTCTATCTTTTGATAATGATGACACTGAAGACATTCCTATATCTTTTGCTCCTGAATCTTCAGAGGAGCCTAATGAATTCTCTCGTGGACAACCGCAAGAAGTTCCATCGAAAGACAGTGTCCAGCCTTCGGCTCTTCCATCTTCTGCCACACTTTTACCTCCACCGCCACCACCACCTCCTCCCCCTCCTTTTTCTGTAAATAAAGTTACAAGCATAGGGTCGTTGTCATCCCAACCCCAACCCCCACCTCCACCGCCACCTCTCCCTAGTCTCAGCAGTAGAGATCCTCTGACAACATCACACCAGCCTCTCAACAAAACCCCACCACCACCTCCTCCTCCTCCACCTTTCTCTAGAAGCAGTTCTCCACCTTCAGCTCCACCTCCTCCACCACCACCCCCGCCACCTTCATTTGGGAGCACAGGAAATATACTTCAGGCGCAACCACCTCCACCACCTCCTCCTCCACCCTTCTCTAGAAGCATTTCTCCACCTTCAGCTCCACCACCACCCCCACCACCTCCGTTTGGGAACACAGGAATTAAGCTTCAGGCGCAACCACCTCCTCCTCCAGTCCAAGCATCTTCGTCTAAATGTGTACCGTCACCACCACCACCCCCACCGCCATCTACATCTCATTCTGGTTCTGCCCGTGCTGACCCACCTTCAGCACCCCCACCACCTCCACCTCCGCCTCGTAAGGCTAATATATCAAATGCCCCCATGCCACCTCCTCCACCTCCACTTCCTCCTTCATTGGGTGCTCCCCCTCCCCCTCCACCACCACCACATCCTCCTTCATCCGCAAAGTTGGGTGCTCCCCCTCCTCCACCACCACCACCACCACATCCTCCTTCATCCGCAAAGTTGGGTGCTCCCCCTCCTCCACCACCACCACCACCACATCCTCCTTCATCCGCAAAGTTGGGTGCTCCCCCTCCTCCACCACCACAACATCCTCCTTCATCCGCAAAGTTGGGTGCTCCCCCTCCGCCTCCACCACCACCACTATCCAAGACCCCTGCTCCCCCTCCGCCACCTCTATCCAAGACCCCTGCTCCTCCTCCTCCGCCAGCGTTGGGAGCAAAAGGTTCAAATGCACCGCCACCTCCTGCTGCAGGAAGGGGCCCACCACCATTGGGAGAAAAAGGTTCAAATGCACCGCTGCCACCTCCTTCTGCAGGAAGGGGCAGAGCTTCCACGGGACTTGGAAGAGGCCAAGGTGTGAGTGTGTCTACTGCTGCACCTAAGAAAACCGTGCTAAAGCCTTTGCATTGGTCTAAAGTTACTCGGCCAGCAAAAGGTAGTTTGTGGGCTGATGATACTCAAAAACAGGAAAATCAACCTCGGTGGGTTCCTCTTGCACTTTCTTTTAGATGGTTTAGCAGAGTCTTTAATTCATTGATCGGTCATTCCAGTTCTGTCTTGCAAATGATCAGATCTCCCATTAGCTGATATGGTTGCTGAACTAATAAAATGATTTTATTGATCTTCATGACAGTGCCCCTGAAATAGATATATCAGAGCTCGAGAGTCTTTTTTCTGCAGTTTCAGATACCGGTGCTAAGAAAAGCACCGGTCGCAGGGGTTCGAGTATCAGCAAACCTGAAAAAGTTCAACTGGTGAGGCAGCTCTGTTTCACATCTTTACATATCTAACATTTGTTATATGTAAATACAATTCTGTAAAATTTCCAAATATTATCAATTTATCATGTGTAGGATTTATTAAGCAGCTATTGCCTACAGCTTTAGAGTGCATGAAGTAGATAGTTATTTGATGATCCAAAGCTTACTCCATACATTGGTTACTAGAAAAAAATTGACACTTGGTATACTTTGCTAATTCTATTTATTCCATCAAATGGGTAGTAGTGTATGACAAACATAAACGAATATGATTCATGCCTCTTGGTGTGCTTATCTTCTAGTCTTAACTTTTGTGTGTGTATGTTCTATCAGGTTGACCTGCGAAGAGCAAATAACTGTGAAATAATGCTTACGAAAATTAAGATTCCTCTACCAGATATGCTTGTAAGTTTTTGCTGTCGGTATATTATTTGCTCATCATTTTAACATTGAAACAATAATAATGTAAGGTGGATCTTCAGAGTTTACATTTCTTTGTGTAACTTTTTACCTAGTTGCATCGCTTTATATCATGTTTGCGTATGTCTACTAACTGAGAATTTCATATCTGTTTCTTATCTTAGAGCGCAGTTCTAGCCTTAGATTCGTCAGTTTTGGACATCGACCAGGTTGAAAATCTCATCAAATTTTGTCCGACGAAGGAAGAAATGGAATTGTTGAGGGTAATCTTAAAGCTTATTGTCATACTTCTCTAGAGCACCAGGTTCATAGGTTCTGTTTGGCTTCAAAACCCAAGTTTCTTTTCCTTATAAAAAAAGGTTAAGCAACTGTTAATTTAGTAACCAGCAAGCTTGACCAGAATTTTGAACCAAAGAAAGATCCTGTTGATTTTCTTCCTTTCAGCAATTCCTTAATGCCTAAAGTTAACTCGTGCTGTTTTTGTCTTCAGAATTATACCGGTGACAAAGAAATGCTTGGAAAGTGTGAGCAGGTTCGTTCCAGTTCTTGGAGCGTTGGATGGTACATGTTTATAATCTGTGTTCTGACTCAACTTTGCAAATGTATCAGTTTTTCATGGAACTAATGAAGGTTCCACGTATAGAAGCAAAGTTACGAGTGTTTGGCTTTAAGATTACATTTGCTTCTCAGGTATAAACTATTAAAACTCTCTTGGTTTGGTCTCTACTGTCTTAGGCATGTTGTTGATGTTTTTTTTTTTTTTTTTGCTTTTTTCAGTCGGAAGACTTAAAAAGCTGCCTTAATACAATAAACGTTGCTACTAAAGAGGTATAATGGAGGGTGAGATCTTCTAAGTCATGGAAATATATCTCCATCTTGGTAAATAAGTACTATTATCGTGCAACAGGTGAAGGAATCTGCAAAGTTGCGTCAGATTATGCAAACAATTTTAACACTAGGAAATGCTCTGAATCAGGGAACTGCAAGAGGTTTTACCTATATTCCTATTGATTTCAAGTTTTTTTTTTTTAATTTTCTTGTAGCATCTGTTGGTAATGTGGTGCCTTTCGTGTTGCAGGGTCTGCTGTGGGTTTCAAACTGGATAGTCTTCTTAAATTATCTGATACTCGTGCAAGAAATAACAAAATGACTTTGATGCATTACTTATGCAAGGTAGAACCACATACGTTTCCTAAGGTGCTGTTTTTAAGATGAACTTACTTAAATTTTGAAATTACTGTACAGCTTGTTGGTGAAAAAATGCCAGAGTTGCTGGATTTTCCCAGTGACCTTGTTCACTTGGAAGCTGCGTCGAAGGTACCCTTGTTATTCATGCTTGCTTTGCTTCTCATTTTTTTTTGGTCTGATAGTGCTTGCATATGGATTCCGTCTTCATATTGCACTTGCCTTAAAAGTTTCTAAAAATTGCAGATTGAATTGAAAACGTTGGCTGAAGAAATGCAGGCGGCGGATAAAGGCCTTAAAAAGGTGGTGCAAGAACTCGTAGCTTCAGAAAACGATGGTGCAATATCTCTGGGCTTCCGGAAGGTAAGCTACATGTGAAAAGATGTTCTTAGTTTTTGCTCATATGGGTTTCTTGGTTAATTCATAGGCTGATGACAAGAACCACACAGTCTTCTTAGCTGTTCTAAATTGGACCCACTTCATGCTTTCAGGTCTTGAAGGAGTTTCTTGCTACCGCTGAAGCGGAAGTGAGGTTGCTAGCTTCTTTATATTCAGAATCGGTGAGTTATAGATATCTCATGATTTACTTACATCCTTTGAGGACATGCAATTCGAAACTCATGATCCAGTCCTAATATTGGTTTGTTATTTACAGGGGAGAAATGCAGATTCCTTGTGCCACTACTTTGGTGAGGATCCAGTCAGATGTCCTTTCGAACAAGGTACATGTACAAAGTCTATTCTTATAAGATTGGTTAAAGCCATTATGAGGCAACTACTAATTTCTATTCCTGACCATTGTTCCTGTCTGCAGTGACCAAGATTCTGACTCTTTTCATGAAAACGTTCATCAAATCTCGAGAGGAGAATGAAAAGCAAGCGGAGGCTGACAAGAAGAAGCTGGAGAAAGAAGCAGTGAAGGAGAAGCCATTGGTAAAGAAAGACGGTGCTGATCCATAGGCATAGAACGTGAACAAAGGTCGGTCTTAACCAAAGACCTGAGGGTTTCACATCGATGAAAGCTTTGTTTTATAGTACTCAATGTTGCACATACCAATCAAGAAGCAGAGATCTTTCCCAGATCGTAGAAAAAGTAGACAACTTGTATGATGTTTAGATGGAAGTGTAAACTCTCTGTGATCATCATCTCATAGATGTAAAATCAGAGGTTCAGGTTTATATCCTTGTAGATATTGAATTTTATAGAACCCAAAAGTTATAGTATTATTTATTGTGGAGATGAAAACAATTTCATTTTTTCTAAAGAGTAAAAGATCTTTACATTCTACTTGTCTGCATAAAATAATGTAGAGAGAATTAATCAGAAACATTGGTCTGGTTCAAACAAGTTCTACATCCGTTGTTCTAAAACAAGACTTTCTGCTTCTTCTTCTTCTTTGAGCATGTTTAAATTGTTTATTTCACTTTTGCAAAGATAAAGACTCAAGACAGCAGAGGAAAGCTCATCTCAAGGAGCAGATGGTATGTGGAGAGGTTTTGTTCTCTTTGTTACCTTCAACTTCAATCCTTCTGTAGTCATTTTCACCTGTCCATCCACATTCTACAACACATAGAATTATGTTACTATAAAAACATCTGAAGCAGGCACTCATATGTAACAAGTCGTCAAACATGTCTAACTGGAGAAGAAAATTGTCACAATCTAATGAAATGAAAAAGTGTTGAGCAAAATAAGCCTTTTATATACCTAAAGTTTTTTGGTTTGTCTCATTTGGGTTTGGTCCAACTAGTAGAGGCCATATGATATGAACTGTGATGTATATTGATGTATAATCTCTCAACCATCCCTTCTTAACCTCCACCCACGGAGAGCTAAACCAATACTATTTTTTCTACCCTCATTATTAAAGTGTCGAGGGTCCTTTTATAGTCTAAGGTCCAAGTACAAAATATTTATAACAAACTTTCTTTAAAGAATAACAACTTCTAATCTTCAGTAGCTTCTTTCTCGTATGCTCTTTTCCTCTTCGTTGTATACACACGCATTGGCATATCAATACCCCCTTCCGAAGACCGAGCTTGCCCTCAAGCTCAAAAGTAGGAAATTGAACTTTGAACTCCTTCAGTCGCATCCACGAATTCTCATGGACCGGAAGATTCTTCCATTTCACCAATACTTCCAAATGTCCTTCCCCACAGTACCTTGAATCCAACAAATCCTCCGACTCAACCACAAACTCATCCAAACCTGTCAAGCTAGGTGGTAAAGAAGTCACCACCTCACCTTGTCCCACCACGGGTTTCAATTGGGAGACATGAAAAACCGGGTGTATCTTGGAATCCTCTGGAAGTCTGAGAAGATAAGCAACCTTACCTACTCTTTCAAGCACCTCGTATGGCCCATAATAACGAGCAGCAAGCTTTTGACAGATCCTACGCTGGACGGACTGTTGTCTATAAAGTCTTAATTTCAAGTAGACTCTATCTCCCACCAAGAATTCCAAATCTCTGCGATGTTTATCCGCGTTATTTTTCATCACTTCCTGAGCTCGTTGCAAATGTGAGTTCACATCAGCCAAAAGAGCATCCCGTTCCTTCAACATTGTTTCCAACTCAAAATTCTATGTTGAGCCTTCCTCAAAACACAATAAAGAAAGAGGATCTCGACCATACACTATCTTGAATGGAGATCATTGAGTAGTTGTATGGTAAGAGGTGTTATACTGTAATTCCGTCCACATCAAAAACTTAGCCCACGTCTTAGGATGAGAAGAAGAAAAACAACGCAAGTATGTTTCTAAACATCTATTCAAAACCTCTGTCTAGCCGTTAGATTGAGGGTGAAAGGCTGTACTAAAACTTATCAGAAGCTTTAAAGCACTCACGCCAAAACTTGCTAACGAAAACCTTATCTCTATCCGAGAAGATAGATTTAGGAAAACCATGCAAACGAACCACCTCAGAAAGAAAATTTTGAGCCATTTCTGCTGATGTAAAGGGGTGTTTAAGAGTCAAAAAATGGCTGTACTTGCTTAACCTATTAACCACCACCAATATCACATTCACACCTCTGGAAGATGGTAAACCCTCCACAAAATCCACCGATATGTCTTCCCACACCGCTGAGACAACTCTATAGGTTGAAGCAATCCCGCAGGTGATAAAGTCGAGTACTTATGTGTCTGGCAAACTTCACAAGCTGCGACATACTCACTAATCTGTTTGCACATTGCTGGCCAGTAGAAACACTCTCTGACCCATATGAAGGTTTTTAACACAACGGAGTGTCCACCCAACAAGCTATCGTGACAAGACCAAAGACCAAAGAACCCTTGTATAACAATCGTCCTTGACACATAGAGTATCCAGGTTTCACATCCTCCCTTGTATTCAACTTTACAATCAGTTATTGAATGTCTTGATCACACTCAATCTCAGCATACAGGTCCTGAATCTGTAAGGAAGAAGGAATCGTCAAAGGGCACAACACGGATTGCATTTCTCTCGATGTATAATGAACAATACGAGAAAGTCCATCGGCCACCTTGTTCTCTGATCCCAACTTATACTCAATGTCAAAATCATATCCCATTATCCGAGTCAACCACCTCTGGTAGTCCAATGTAACCTCTTTCTGCTCCAAAAGGTATTTACGACTCTGTTGATCAGTTCGAACAACAAACTTGCGACCAAGAAGATAGTGTCTCCATTTTTGAATTGCCATGACGATGGCCATCAATTCCCTTTCGTAAATGGGTTTCAGTTGCTCTTTAGCTGTCAACGCATGACTAAAGTATGAGATAAGGTGCTTCCCCTGCATGAGCACTGCTCCCAATCCAAAGCCATATGCATCATATTCGATGACAAATATCTGCGCAATATCTGGTACTGCCAACACTGGAGTGGAGATCATTGCAGCCTTCAGTAGTTCAAAAGCTCTCTGCGCTTCCACTGACCATAGAAACTGCTCTTTCTTCAATAACTCTGTCAGAGGTTTAGCCAACACTCCATACCCATGGACAAACCTTCTATAGTAAAAAGTTAAGCCAAGAAACCCATGCAAATCTTTCACTGTTCTAGGGGTAGGACATTTCTCCACTGCTGCAATCTTTTGAGGATCAATAGATACTCCCAACTCCAAAATGATGTGGCCTAGATACTCCACCTTTCTCTGTCCAAATGCACATTTCTTACGATTTGCATATAGCTTCTGTTCCTCAAACACCTTCAATACCTCTGATAAATGCTGCACAAGATCATCGAGAGAGGAGCTATATACCAGGATATCATAAAAAAACCAGCACAAATCTCCTCAAGAACCTCTGAAAGACTTCATTCATTAATGATTGAAAAGTGGCTGGTGCATTTGTTAGACCAAAAGGCATGACCAGAAACTCGTAATGTCCTTCATGTGTTCTAAAAGATGTCTTCTCTACATCAGCCTCCTTCATTCTTATTTGGTGATAACCAGATCGTAAATCCAGTTTCAAAAACCACTTTTCTCCATTGAGTTCATCCAACAACTAGTCAATGATAGGAATTGGATATTTATCCGGCACAGTCGCTCTATTAAGGGCCCTGTAATCCACGCAAAATCTCCAAGTGTTATCCTTCTTTTTAACTAAAAGGACATTGCTTGAATAGGGATTGTGACTGAGCCGTATCGAGCCATTCGCCAACATGTCCTGAGCACTTTTCTCCATCACATCTTTGTGTATTTGCGGATATCGATAAAGACGTACACTCACTGGACCCAAACCTGGTTGTAGAGTAATGCCATGTTCTCTACCTCTTACGGGAGGCAACTCAGTTGGCTCCTTAAATACATGATCAAACAACTCCAATACGTCATTCAACGAATGATGAATCTCCAAGTTAGTCTTCAATGCTTTAGGAATATTCAGTTGTATATGTAGAGATGATTCACCCGTGAGATTAACTCGTTTCCCTTGATACCAAAACTCATACTCATGCTTCTCCTAATCAATCTCACATTTTCCCAAAGTCCGGAGCCACTGCATACCGAGTATCATATCAATTGCCCCCATATCCAAAACAATAAAGTCTACTGTAAATGTGACTACCTGTAATGATATTTGAAAATTACGACATACTCCACTCCCCTGAACTGATACTCATGTGCCCAACAATATCTCCATTCATCCCCTCTTCTCCACCTTCAGTTTTGTTTGATGAACCAAAGTGGGGGATATGAAGTTGTGAGTTGCTCCACTATCCAACATCACAATCAACTCTTGCTTCTTAACAACTCCTCTCATCTTTGTTGTGGTTGGGGGACTCCCGTCCTAAAAAAGAATTCAGAAACAAGGATTTCAGTTGTGGTTCCCAAACGATGTCATCTTCCTCTATCTCATTAACTTCTTGATCCAGCAATACCATATTGCACCCATTTAGTACTGTTAAAACTTGTAAAGAAGCATTTGGGCAAACATGTTGTCATGACCATTTTGAATCACAAGAATAACACAGTCCCAAATGTCTTTTCTCGGCAATTTGAGCCTCTGATAATCTCAGTTGTGGTCTTTGGGTTGTTGAATGCTTTTATTGCTTTGGAGTAGTTAATGGTTGTGGTTTTGGAATATAATTTATTTGCATTCTCCGGAGATCTCAACATCGCCGTATTTTTGTTCTTCATTTCTTTCTGAATCATACTGAACAAAGAACTAGACTCCATATGATATGTTGTTTAGATCATATCCGGTAAATCAATTGGCTTACAAATAGTGACCACTTCTCTCATCTCAGCTGACAATCCATTCATGAAAACTCCTTCTTTTTGCTTATCTGCTAACCCGAGGAACCGTGTTGATAGGTCTTCAAATTTATGAATGTACTCAGCAATAGATCCCGTTTGTTGAACCACAAAGAAAGGCTGGCTTAGATCGCGAAGCTTAACTCTACTAAAACGCTCTATCAGTCTGTTCTTGAAATCATTCCAGTTGATAAACTGTTTTCGCAACACTTAACTGTTACACCAACTGAGAACATCTCCGCAAAGACTGACGGAAACCAGCTCGATTTTCATCAAGTCACCACATCCTCCGATTCAGAAGAACCTCTCCGCAAGAGCGATCCAACCGTAAACATCATTTTTATTGAAAATCGGTAGCTCGACTCTCTTAATCAAACTATCTCGACTATCCAACAACGGAAATCTAACCAGTTCTTAGATTTCCCTATAACTACGGCCAGGTTCCAAGTTAGAGGGGTGTACCTGAGAATCGGCCGCCAAGCTGAACAGATTCGGTTGCGGAATCGTCTCCTCCGTTGGTCGCTTATCGAGCTTTCGTAGAATAGCCACAAATCTCGCGTCCAATCACTTCTCCATCTCCGCCATCGACGATCGGATCTCGTCAATGCTTCCTCACAATTGAACACTCGTTTCCCGTTGTTCCGTGACTTGCGTCGATAGTGAGTCAAAGTTTCCCGAAGGTATCGTCGGTCTCGTCATCGTGGATCGTCGCGATTGTTCGATCCAGAGCGCTGACTCGCACCAATTTGATAAGAACTGTGATGTATATTGATGTATAACCTACCAACCGTCCCCTCTTAACCTCCACACACGGAGAGCTAAGCCAATACTATTTTTCCTGCCCTCATTATTAAATGCCGAGGGTCCTTTTATAGTCTAAGGCACAAGTACAAAATATTTGTAACAAACTTTCTTTAAAGAATAACAACTTCTAATCTTCAGTAGCTTCTTTCTCGTATGCTCCCTTCTCCAATGATCTCTTCCTCTTCATTGTATACACACACATTGGCATATCACCATCTTTCCGGATCGAACTTGTATGCGTCATCCCAATGAAGTGGACTTCGATGCAGGTTCCAAACCGAAATGAAGATATCTTCTCCTCTAGTCACAATCTTGTATCAAAACCACAATGTTGAAGTTTCTGTGACCTTATAATGGGATACTCTCCAAGAATGTCATTCTCTAGAGAACAACGGATCAGTACTGCTGGTTGTGGATATAATCTCACAGAAAAGTAAAAAGGTACTCCAGAGAGCATTTTTCTCGTCAAGTAAATTCAATTCCCTTTTTTACCTCATTCATGATTCGGGTAGTATATCTCAGCCTCTTCAAATCTTCTATGGTTGGGAATCTATCTCGAATTACAAAATCAACCTACATAGAATTAATTTTTCCCCTTAAATTGTGAATGTCTTGAAAGATCATAGAATCATACCTCTTCTTAGAGTTTGGCAACTACATTGGGATTCTACAACACCAACAAATAGTTAATAAAATATTAAGTGGGAGTAAATTAGTTGTTCGTTTTAGTTGGCATGTCCACGTTTTACCATTGTTAGAAGGTAAAACATCCATGTTAAAACCGCAGCTGATATTTTATGTAAAGCATTGTCATCTAGTCATCACGTAGCTGCTTGCTAGACACCTGAAACAATACAAAGTCAGATCAATGAAGCTGATAAAAACTATTGGAAAAAGACAAATTATTCCTCGTCTTCTACCATTCTTTGTAAAATAACAAAAAGTGGAATGAGGATCCAAATAGTGGACTTGGTTCCGAATTATATACATTGCATGTTGCGATCAAATCATCAAAGTGTGTCATTTATCAGTTTCAGGGACATAGCAACTTTCCTCTGACTAGGGGAAATATCTTTCCAAATTGGTATGTCCCAGACATGAATATATGAAACACTTGTGGCTTCAACTTCTCTCGGGAATAGTGTATACTGCTTATCAAAGAGAACACACAAGCTTTCATTTTATGTTGATCCTCTTGCGGCCAAAAAACCAGTAGCTGATCCAGAAGTCAACCCAAGGCCCTACTCCACCAGCCATGGCGCCAACCAGAATATATGTGCACTAAAAATGCCATATCTTTCAAACCAGGAGGGTTTTAAGCACGAGACCAATTTTCATGGATTCTACACTCAAGAAGGAATCCAGAACTTTTTGAAGCGGACCAAAATATACACTGTCCCAAGAGTTATGAATTTTACAAAACAGAGGTTTCTCAGCCCATTCATCCGCGAGTACTCGACTTTGTAAGAGGATTCAAGCCCAATGAAGAAGCGGCCTGACCCAAGACCCATCATAAGATTCAAGATGGATTTCTCAGCTTTCCAGTAAGCCCAATATTAAGGTCACGGAAAGTAGGAGTTATGCTCATTTTCCCAAAACCGGCTAAACCGAGCAGTTTATGGAAAGATTGGACAATCTTTCGGTTTGATTATCTTCCATCCAATCAATTCTGACCAGAAGACATTATGATCAAACCAAGACTTCCAGAAGACCATTCCAACCATTCATAAGAGGGAGACCTGTCCGTTCCCGGCACCAGCAACCATAGGATCAGGAGGATCTACATTAACTCCAACTTGCCTTATTTGGAGTCTTGGCAATTAAAACTCCAACAGCTCTTTTTCCTTGGGATTGTGAACGACGTAAAGACATTCCAAGCCATCCAGAAGGTCCCAATAAATCTCTCTTATCCGCCTAAACCTTCCAGATTCAAAAAGATACAATTCCCTCACTTGGAGCCAAAGAATCCCATTAGAGGCTCCAACGGCCATATTTTGATTTCTTGCTTTGTTTTAGATTTGTTTCAGATTTGTTTCCTTTCTTTTTGTTTTAGAAAGTTAGGAACCTAGTCTCTGAGAATTATATAAGCTCCTAGACGTCCATTGTAACCATCACCCTCGATTTTAGAATTTTATAAAAGTTTGTTTCAGTTTTTATCAAAGTTGTTCTTTCGATAAAAATCATCGTCTTTAGGATTCTAGTGTGTGAAGTCCTTTAGTCCTATTGATTCGTGGTCATATAGGTTGTTAGTGGATTAAATAGCCTTGAGGAACACATATTGAGAGAGAGTCAATCAAAGACCACGGATTGAGAGAGTCAATCATCAACTATCCATCGCTTCCATTCCATCCATTGGCAAAACTTGAGAGTGATACACATCCAGCAAGCCTAGCTCCATTTCTATCCACCAATCCGACCATCCTTCCCTTCTTTTCATATTATTATTATCTGTTTTATTCATATCAGAAACCTCATATCATTTCTTTTTCATTTGTTTCAGGTTTGCAAAGTAGATTCTAGACATATCAGTTAATCGATCATCTCTTGGTTGATCCGATTTCAGCATCCATCAACCATCTGGACGAACCCCCATTTTGGGCTGTAACATTTGGTATCAGAGCCTAATATCCTGAATCAGGTGAAATCTATCCTTACATCTCATACTTGCTTACATTTATTTTTCCACATTAAACCGAAAAAGCCATAAAAACTGTTTTTTTTTTTGCATATTTGTGTTCTTTGTTCTTTATAAATTAAAAACTAGAAAAAGAGTGAGGTAGGAGAATACTTTGTGTTTATTTTGATTCATATTAGACAGAAAAATAAAATAAAAACGTGTTTGCATTCATTTAGATATTTGTTTCCATTTTAGAAAAGTTAAAAAAAAATCTGCATTTCCATATTTGTTCTTGCTTAAATCTTGCATTAAAAATTGCAATTTGAATCATTTAAATTGCAAACACGTTTTTCTAAAAAAAATTGTAAAAAAGATTGCAATTTGAAAAAAAGATTGCAATTTAGATGATTCAAATTACAATCTTTTTTTAATGCAAGATTTAAGCAAGAACAAATATGGAAATGCAGATTATTTTTTAACTTTTCTAAAATGGAAACAAATATCTAAATGAATGCAAACATATTTTTATTTTCCTTTTCTGTCTAAGATGAATCAAAATAAACACAAAGTCTTCTCCTACCTCACTCTTTTTCTGGTTTTTAATTTATAAAGAACAAAGAACACAAATATGCAAAAAATAATTTTTATGGCTTTTTCGGTTTAATAATGGAAAAACAAATGTAAGCAAGTATGAGAAGCAAGGATAGATGTCACCTGAGTTAGGATATTAGGCTCTGATACAAAATGTTACAGCCCAGAATGGGGGTTCGTCCAGATGGTTGATGGATGTTGAAATCGGAGATGATTGTTTAACCGATATGTCTAGAATCTACCTTACAAACCTGAAACAAATGCAAAATAAATGATATGAGGTTTCTGATATGAATAAAACAGATAATAAGAATATGAAAAGAAGAGAAGGATGGTCGGATTGGTGGATAGAAGTGGAGCTAGACTTGCTGGATGTGTATCACTCTCAAGCTTTGCCAATGGATGGAATGGAAGCGATGGATAGTTGATGATTGACTCTCTCAATCCGTGGGCTTGATTGACTCTCTCAATCTGTGTTCCTCAAGGCTGCTGAATCCACTAACAACCTATAAGACCACGAATCAATATGACTAAAGCACTTCACACACTAGAATCCTAAAGACAATGATTTTTATCCAAAGAACAACTTTGATAAAAACTGAAACAAACTTTTATAAAATTCTAAGATCGAGGGTGATGGTTACAATAGACGTCTAGGAGCTTATATAATGCTCAAATACTAGGTTCCTAACGTTCTAGAACAAAAAGAAAGGAAAAAAATCTAAAACAAAGCAAGAATTCAAAATATGGCTGTTGGAGCCTTTAATAGGATTCTTTGGCTCCAAGTGAGGAAATTGTAGAGAAATCGTCTCTATCGCCCTTGTACCTAAAACAAAAAGCTAAAATACTCTAGCAATGTTATTAATTTCGTTTTGATTTATTTTTTATTCATAAAGTGACTAAATTACGAAAATAACCTTAACCCTAATAATATAACAAGCATCGGCCAATTTTTTTTTTAGTTTCTTCTTTTCTTCTCTCGTCCTCCGACTTTTTCCTTCTTCTTCTCTGCAAATTTGTTCATCTCTTTCTTTCTCTATATCTTTTCTTTCTTCCTTTTCTATTTCTCTGTGACAACGAAAATTAAGATGGTGGAGAAGAGTTATTTGGATCTACGGATTTGGATCCAAAATTAGATCTACGATTTTGGATCTATAGTTTTTGCATATTCTGGATAATTGAGTTATAGATCTTAAGGCATGACGAAACATAGACAATGTTGATGAAGAATCTAGGTTTTCTGGGTTTTTTTAGATTTAGAATTCTTCTTGTTTTTCTTCAATTTTAAGATTTTCTGGGATATTAGGCGTGTTTCTTATTCTATTGAAGTCATGGATCTATGATTTTTATATTTGATTATGTATGTGTGTTTTTTTTTTCAGATCTGAAATCAGTAGAACTCGTATAATTAGGTAGAACTGCATCAGTACAACTCAGTACAACTGCGTAAGTATTACTAGTAGAACTCAGTACAACTATATAAGTATTACTAGTATAAAAATACGTAAGTATTACTAGTATAACTCAGCACAACTACGTAAGTATTACTAGCATGAAACAGTAGAACTCGGTACAACTATATAAGTATTACTAGTATAACAACTATGTAAGTATTACTAGTATAACCCAGTACAACTACATAAGTATTACTAGCATGAAACCAGTAGAATTCGGTACAACTACCTATTATAACTAGTAGAACTTGGTACAACTAGCTCGGTAGAACTAGCAGATCAATATACGTCGTAATTAAAATTTGAAAATTTTTGAAATAAAAAAAATGAAATTTGAAATTTTTGAAATTTCAATTTAAAAAAAAAACATAAAATCTTAATTCGAAAATAAACAAGGGTAAAATCGGGTTTCCATATTTTCATTAAATGAAGAAGGGTATTAAGATTAGTGAAGGATATAGTGGATTTTTTTTCTTCTATAAGGATAAATGAGATGATGACTCGGGAATTCTATCTTCTTGAATCTGGACGGTTTAGGGGGATAACAAAGATTTCTTGGGACCTTCTGGATGGCTTGGAATGTCTTTATTTCGTGCACAACCCCAAGGAAAAAGATTTGTTAGAGTTTTAATTGCCAAGACTCCAAATAAGACAAGTTGGAGTTAATGTAGATCCTCCTGATCTTATGGTTGTTGGTGCATGGAACGGACGTGTCTCCTTCTTCTGAATGGTTGGAATGATCTTCTGTAAGTCTTGGTTTTATCAGAATGTCTTCTGGTCGGAATTGATTGGATGGTAGATGATCAAACCGAAAGATTGTCCAATCTTTCCATAAACTGCTCGGTTTGGCCGGTTTTGGGAAAATGAGCATAACTCCTAATTTCTGTGACCAAATATCTTGATATTGGGCTTCCTGGAAAGCTGAGAAATCCATTTTGAATATTATGATGGGTTTTGGGTCAGGACGCTTCTTCATTGGACTTGGATCCTCTTCCAAAGTCGAGTACTCGCGGATGAATGGGCTGAGAAACTTCCGTTTTGTAAAATCCATAACTCCTAGGCCAGTGTATATTTTGGTCCGCTTCAAAATGTTCTGGATTTCTTGTTGAGTTTAAAATCCATGAAAATTGTCCTCGTGCTTAAAACCCTCTTGGTTTGAAAGATATGACATTTTTAGTGCACATATATCCTGGTTGGCGCCATGGCTGGTGGAGTAGGGCCTTGGGTTGACCTCTGGATCAGCTACTGGTTTTTTGGCCGCAACAGATCCAAACAAACAAAACATTAAAGAGAGTTGCCAATAATATGAAGTGTCAAACAAGAGAAAAGTGATTCCATCTCCACATCTTCTCCTGTAGATGCAGCATAATCAGGTTTTTGGCAAAGCCTATCTGAAGCTTCTACAAACAAGCTGATCATAGCTGCTACATACTAAAACAGCAGAGAAAAATGTAAACAAATGGTCTTAAACTTTTACATGTTTTGTTAATTCTCCCCCCCCCCCCCATAAATTGGGTCAACGCAAGGATAATGGCACATTATGAGTTCTTTTCCCATCACAAAATCTAGAATTTCAGCCAAAATTCTCTAAGGACAAACTCTAAGCAGACCATCCATGTCTAAATTGTTCCTTCTGCTAATGCTTTTTTACCTTGGAGTAAGCTTTTAGCGTTTTCCTTCAATATATGCTTAGCAATAGAAAGATCCAAGACTATCAAGAACGACTATACAATTTAAAAAGCCAACACAAAAATGAATGGATCCACAACTCTCCTCAACCCATACTTTTCCCATTAGTTAAAAGAAAACACATAAGCAAACCTTTGGACAGATGTCAACCTGAAGATTTCACCATAATTAAAAGTTCATTCGAAAGGATGAAGAAAAAGCTTCGTTTTGGACAGCCTGAATCGACCCTTTAGCTTCTGGAACCTAGGGGATAGTCTTGGTCAGAGCTGATCCAATAAAACATGTAATCCAGAAAATTGCTTGGAACTCCAAGTTTAGATAAACCAATTATTGACTGTAGATGGGAAGCTTTTTACAAACAATGACCGAAAACGACAAGAACCAAGAAGAAGATCATATAATCAAAAACAAAACCATTACAGAACAAAAATGCTTGTGCCCCGAAAAGAATGCTACCCTAGAACTGTCATCATCATCATTTCCTCAGCGAATATCAATATCTAATGCATAATCCATGCTTCTTGTTATAATCTGAGACAGTTCTTGCCAGTGATTAAAATAGAACAAATAATAAGTCTTCAAGTACCCACCAAAACTAAACATAATCCACAAAACTTTTTTCATGTTTTATACTCCTCGAGCCAAATTGGTAAGATAATCACCTAGATTTTCCAATAGTGAAGGCTCTAGAAGCAAGATAACTCAGCACGACGCTTCTCCTCCTGAATGCTTTTTAACTCCATTAGGAGGGACTGACTTCTCCTCAGAGGGTGAGGGATCTCTTCCATTAGAAGTTGGGATTAGGGTCAGAAGCTAGGTGGTTCCTTGATACGTTTCTAGGGGCTTTTTGGAAGACACTTATATGTACCTTGTGCTATACCAGCTTTCCAGTCCCGACACGGTCGTTTGGTTAGCCAAGGTTACTGACTGCTACAGTGAAGGAAAGTCTCAAAAGGAACTTGGGTTATTTGTTGAAGGGGTTTTACATTGAAGCCATCAAAATTCCACTATCAGATGAAAGCAACTGGTATGAAAGTACAATTGGTATGGCAAATGAGTTTCAAAAATTCTATTATGACCCCATCACAATTTCATTTTATTTTCTTATTTAAATTTAAATTAAAAAGTAGGTAAAATAACTAAAAACCTAAAAATTTCAAGATATTTACAGATCCAAGCCATTCTTATCCTACTCAGAATTCCACATGTAATCTGATCCATAACCCAATCCAATTTTTTACCCTATTTTTTTCTTCTTCCTCCTCTTTCTTCATTGATGTTTCTTTCACTACTTCATTTTAAAAAAAAAAATTCTTCAAATTTTCACTGATTTTCTATTTCTTATCCCAAATCGATCAACTCATAGTCATATTTAATCAATTTATCTTATTCAAAACCGAATTTCATCTTTTTTTGTACGAGTTCATGAGAAAGAAGAACACATATTATTATTAGTACAACTAGTACGACCCTAACTAGTGCAACTAGTATAACTCAAACTAGTACAATTAGAACTAGTATAACTGGTACAACTATAACATATATAACTAGTACAACTTTGAAATTAAGATGGTGATATTTTGGTTTTTGTTTCCAACGTATGTATGATGCTATGAATAAAATGATGTAGAACTAATGAGACATGTTGTTCTAATCCTTCCTCGCTTGCATGTGTCAAAATACATAAATAATTTGTTTAAAAAAATATTTGGAAATAATTTATTTATAAGTTGTACTAGTGATACTAGTTGTACAATTACAGAAAAAATCATCTTCATATTTTTGCTCCCAAAGCATGAAGAAAGCATATGTGGAGCCGGAAAAAATGCAGTAGAAGGACATTTAGAAGAGTATAATTCAAAATGATGTATAAATCATTATGAAGTCAAATAGAATGCATAAGAATTCATGTTTGGTGTTTGCACTACGACAATGATAATCCAGTTGGTACACCTGATCTAGATATGATAATAGTATTACTAGTTTAATTATGCCAACACTTAAGTTGTGTTGTTTTAACATTGAGTGGTAGTCTTCTCACCTCAATGTCCACTTTTATATAGACATGAAAATAAGATAAAAGATAGACCAATTGTAAATGCATCTATAAGAAGAATACGATGAAACTTGCATAATAATACAACTAGAACAACAAAGAGAAAATAAGTATGACATGTATAAATAAATTCTTTTGCTAACCCATAGTTGTACTAATTTTTAAATTGTACCAGATTGAACATAGTTGTACTATAGCTATGGATTTTAAACTTAGTTGTACCATGTGAAAAATATAAATGCATCAGTTCTACATTTTTTTACGAATGCATACTATTAACATATTTTGGAATCATATTTTTTGTAAAAATATGTTTTGTGTATATTTTTCCAAAATAATGTGGCTAGACAAGTAAAAGTTAGATTATGTTTTTTGTAAATATGTTTTGTGTATATTGTTCCAAACATATAAGTATAAGGTATATTATGTAAACTTATGTGATGATGTAATAATTGTCATAAAAATATAAATAATTTCAAAATATTAAGAAAAAACTTTCTCACCATGTACCAATTAAAAAAATTAAAATAGTTTCGAGAAACCGTCATAAACACATATTAGTGTGGTTAGTTGATTATTCTTTCATATAGAAAACCAAATAAAACTTGTTTGGTCAATTGTTGTTTTAAGAAGTGAACTTGTATTTGTTATAGTGTTGTTCAATTTGTTTAAACTTGACATGTTTTTGGTTAGGTGATTGTTTTTATTATGAACTTGTGTTTTTCATAGTGTTGTTCAACTTGTTTGAACTTGACAAGTTGTGGTATAACTAATACAACAAGATTAATTACGGAAAAAATCCTCTGACAAGTACATTTGGTACAACTAAATGAAAGAAAGTACAACTATCATGTTTAAAACGTGATGCACATTTAAAACGTGGTAAACAACTAAAACGTATAAACTTATTAACATGTAGTTGTACCAGTATTTTAGTTGTACAATCGTATACATATTTGTACCAAGTTTTGAGTTGTACAAGTTTGTACATAATTGTTCTAGAATTTGAAATATGTAGTTGTACCAAATAGTAAATAGATGTACCTTAGCTGTATTGCTTGTATATATTTACATACCTAGAATCACATACTCTGGAATCATTAATTTTGTTAAAATATATTCGGTGTATTTTTTTTAAAAATAGTGAACAAACAAGTAACCAAACTTTTAAAGTATAAGGTAGATCATGGAAACTTATATGATTGTGTAATAAATGCGGAAAAATTGGTTAAACTTCAAATAATTAGGAAGGACCATTCTAAAGACATTTCAACTTGTCTAGTTTGCGGTTCTTTTCATATGGAAAGCCAAATGAAAAATTAAAATTTCTTAATTGAATAAAGTTTACAAGTTGTACCAGTATTTTATGCATGATATATATAAAGTAGTTATACTAGTTGTATTAGTATTACAATATGATTGCAAAATTGAAAAACTTAGTTGCACCACAGAAGAAATAAATACACCTCAGCTGCACCACTTCTATATGTTTACGTATTTAGCATTATATATATGAAATCATTATATATATTTTTTTTTAAAAAAAAATTGTGTATGTTTTTCAAAAACATGGTGAACAAACAAACAAATAAACTGTTAAGTATAGGGTAGATGCTATATAGTGTTTTTAATGATTTTTAGCATCTTTTTCTTAATCATAATAGTGCTATGAGTTGCATTTAGGTGTTTAGATTGCATCTATATGTTCATTTGCGTGCATCAGAAGCTGGATTGCAATATTAAGAAGTTTATGGCAAAAATCAAGGTTTAAATTGCACATTATTGAAGTCTGGGGTCAAAAACCATCGTAACGAAAGACGAGGGACCACTCTGAAATTAATAGGAGGTCTGGACCATGGGATTGAAGATTTGTGGTTGATTCTAGAGGACTTCTCTACTCTTTCGAAAGGTTTGGGGTCAAAGCATAATTAACCAAAACGTGAAGGGCCAGATGTGCAAATACTCTAAAGCCCACCATTGCTGCTCGTGGTTGAGCTCTCACTCTGATTTCGAGATCCGATGGCTTCGACGGCGAGTTTTTGACGATGGATTGAGCTTGGCTGTGGCTCGGTGGTTCCGGTTCAAAGGAGGCGCAGCTGAGTGGCGCCGTTGGAGCAAGACAGCGACGATGGAAAAAAGACAGCGACGATGGAAAAAAAGACAGCGACGTGAAGGTTGAACGCGGAGCTGAGCACTACGGACGAGAATAGATATTGATTCTTGGCCAGGGTATGTCGTGGTGTGTAGGAGAGGAAACGCGAATGACCACCACGGGTTGAGGCAGGTCGTGACGAGCTTGGACGCCAGCGAAAGTCACTCTTTTTCTTCTTCTCAATTTAGGGTATTTTTGGTATTTCATCTACATGGGATCATATAGATTGAAATAGGTTGCAGAAGAATATTTCTTAGGGTTGTGTTCCATAAAGATTTAAAGTCCCTTCCTACTACAGTGAAGGAAAGTCTCAAGAAGGGCGTGGTTATTTGTAGAACGGATTTTACATTGAAGCCATCAAAATTCCACTATTAGATGAAAGCAACTGATATGAAAGTACAAGACACTCTTGAGCCAAGTCAAGTTGAAAAACTGATAAAGAAATTGAAAAATTTCATATCTATGTAAACTATTATTTGCGAAGTGATTTTTTTTTTTGCAGTGGAGCTTTCACATTAAAAATTAGAGTGGTTAATATTATTGTTAATCCTTAATGAATTGTTATATTTATATAAATATTAATATATACTCCCTCTGTTCCAAAATATAAGATGTTTAGAATAATTTTTATGTTCCAAAATGTAAGATGTTCTCATATTTCTAGGTAACTTTATCTTTATCAAAAACTATATAACCAATCAAATTTAATAGTTCTATTTTGTAATTGGTTAATTAGTTTTTTATTTATAATTTTAATAATATATTTTAGATAAAATTATTTTTTAATAACCGTGTTTTACCTAAAACATCTTATATTTAAGAACGGAGGAGTAAGTTTTAGAAAGCATATTAACAAATATAAATGTATGTATTATATATAATACACGTGAATAAATACATCAGAGTGTCAATTATTTAGGCCTCAACATACATTTTTAGTTAAGGATTATATAATAAGCTATAGTTTAGCAAATATCTTTTATTAGATATTTAAATTTAGTTCATATACAAATAATTTCTATTAATAATTTTATACTTTTATAAAATAAAATAATTCTTATGTATTATGTTGTTATCTTGAAAACATATTTTCAATATAAAATTTAGAAATTAAGATATTAAAAATTATAATTAAATACAAATAAAGCAAAAACATGTGTATAAATATATTTTCTAAACATTTTCTAATATGTGAGTGTTGTCATTTATAATTAATTTGATATTTAATTTAAAACTTTTTGAAAACATAAATAGTAACTTATTATGCTGGGTTTTAATTAATAATACATAAACTAATAAATATTCTTAAGAAAATTATGCCCGCATGTGTGGACAAAACACCTAAATATAATATTATTATAACCAATAAAATTATTTTATAAATAACAATCAAATTTGATAAGGACTTTTCACAATCCTAATATCAAAGTAGTATAGAAAGATGCCAATTCAATCATAAGTGGTTTCAACAATGAGAATACAACTAAATGCTTAATCTAAATGCAATCAAGGTAGTGATGTGAACAAGTAACAAGTAACTTGCAAATAAACAACCAAGCTTTCAATCAAATAAAGAACACGTAGGATTCATGGAATTAGGCATTTGATTTCAAGTGACTAAGATCCAATAGAGTGGCAAGCTTTCAATCAATACATATCCTTAGACCTGGACACAATTCTAAACAAGATTTTTGTCAAGATAAATGTTCATTTGCTTTTATTAATTAAACATCAAATGTCTTTGGTTTAATTCACTCAAGCAATCATTAAGAACAAGTCTACTAACTATCTAAGCTTCCCTAACATCAAATGTTTTTTGGTTAAGCAAGCAAAAAGCAAGGTTGAGTTGGTTCAAATATTTCATCAAACACCATCTGGACATGAAATGTCTAGAGCTATAATTTAACTTGATCAAGGCTAAACTAGCATTAAGAATACTTAACAAGCAATAAAATAAAAGGATCTACCACTAAACACCATGTATCTTCACTTCTTAGCCTTCAACATCACATCCTAAACAAACATAGCAAATAGCATGAGCAAACTCTTTTAGTACACTCTATCTTCTCAAGGCCTATCAAAACTCTTATGCCTATACACTAGATGCAAGGCTCATCAACCAACAAGTCTTTATACCAACTCTCACATTCATTTTAACAAAACAACAAGGTTAGTTCTTGCTAACGGGAACTTGATATCAATCATTTAGTTTGGTGGGCAGAAAGGGTTTAATTTGATGAGTAAGAATAGGGTTAAAATGCATTTTCAATGGTGACTCGCACTCAAAAAGAGGAGCTTGAAAATTATGCAAAATATATCTAAGAAAAGGAGTAATGTATGCACACAGTGAGTCATTCTCATCATTCTACCCTTTTCCTAGACATTTCTAAAGCATACTCTTCTTCTTGGTGCTAAACTCATTCCCTTTCTCACTTACCAAAAGAACTCTCTCTTTAAATTTTACTTGGACCAACTAGGGACATCTTTTCTATTGCTTTTCTACTTAGCTCTATTCTTTTCTTTTTGCTTTCCCCAATTTTTTCTTGACTCTTTTTTTTTTTCTTTTTCCTATGGGCTTTCTATTTAAGGTACCTAGAGATTTTCTTTTCTTTTCTTTTAATCTCTAGTGGCCATCTTCCTTTGATCACTCTTTTAGTTAATTACCTTTCACTCATCTCTCACCTCAAAAGCCAAGATCAAAGTCGTTTAAACACAACAACACACTTCCCACTCCTAAATGCTAGATCAAATGAGGTCCTATAACTAGTCAAAGATGAGAACAAGCCAATGTTTCTCCCAATACTCCCAAGGTTTTACACATGACAAGCTATCAATAAGAAGGCCTCACTCAAGAAAATTCAATTAAGGCTTCAAAGAATGGCAAGGGTTAAAGGGTAAGGAGGTGACATTTGGGTTATCAAAGAGTGGTACAATGGATAAAGATAAAATCAAATGTGTATAAGATCCATGATCAATAATACAAGAATCCATAAGCAAGATAGATTAAGTTCATTAAGCCCTAGTTCATTTGGAGTTGGTTTCAAGAAAAATGTCAATCTCAAGCAAACAACCAGTTTCAAGGAGAGTTTTTCAACTTGAAGCATGCAAGCTTTTTATGTAATGCTTAAGCTGCTTTCTATGTTTGACTAGGGTGTCATTTTGAGTTCTAGACATGTGTTTTTTATGAGGTATTACAATTCTTTCTCTGTATGCAATATGAATGCAATATATATGCTCTAGACTCAATCCTAAAGATTCAAATGATGCAACTAAATGGTTCTTTTGTTGTTGTTTTTTCGGATTTTTCTATGCAAATATGTATGTACAATGCAAGACTCGATGAAATAAACCAAATGAGACATTATAAACTTGGCAATTCCCCCAAACTTAGATTACACAATATTTGTGTGTCCAAGAAAGAGGGAGATACCGAAAACAAAGCTAAACAAAATTTAAAACTGGTATGTACAATGGAAAGGTGATGGAGTACATATCTAGTAGTCAGGATTAAAGGAAAAGGCCTTATCCCAGGTATCACCATGAAAGGTGTAGTAGTAGCCTTTGGCTCACTTGCAATCTCCTCATTATCGACTTCATCATCAGTAGAAGCGAAGGAAGGAGAGTTATTGCCTGAACCAGATCGAGGAGCAACATGGTTTCTCTTTAAACGTTGGAGCTGATAAGCTGAGAGTGGAGGGCCCAGCGAATAGGTGGGGTTTTAAGTTGGGTCATAGGGATGGGTTTGGGGAGCTGAGGTATCTCTCATAACAAAGTCTTTATAACTGCATCTTGCTACTCCTCCGTAACCAAAAGATCAGCCACTTTCTTCATGAATTCAGCTGAAGCTGCTGCTTGCCTTTTCAATGTCTTCTTAAGCTCACTATAGTTGGTCTTGAGCTTATAGAATGCCTGGTCTTGAGCTTTGTTCCATCGTTTCAGATTACCAATGTGATCATGAGCGTCGCGGAGAGGGTCGTGAGGAATAGCTCATGTGTGCTGCTCAAAGTAGTAGCGAGTGGGACCATAATAGGAGTAGGAGAATCCTCTGGTGATTCATCAGCTCTTACTTCATCTCTCTTCCTCTTAGTTTCAACGATCGGGTCTAGAGGACCATAAGGTCCAATGAACTCTTCGTGAGCTATGTCAAAGCTGATGATCTTTGGCTTCTCTATGCTTGTAAGTTTTATGTTTGGAAGCAGCAACTCAACTGGTTTACTGTGTAAGAGATATGAGTAGACAATGTTCCCATCATGACTCTCGTTTAGAATAGTGGCAAGCCTAAAATAAGGACCATCAATGAACAATGTTTTTTTCATCATTTCCAAAATCTATACCCCTAGCTATAAGCAAATATGTTATCAAGCCACCAATCCCGATCTGAGGGGTCGGATTAGTTGCTGTCCAAGCCCAATCTCTGTAGTGAATGAGATACCTTACGAGGAAACTAACCATTCCAAAGTCTTTGTAGATGTTGGTACTAGGAAGGGGTAGCTGAGTAGGTGTTGCATAATCCCGAACAGCTTGGCAAAGTAGTCTCAACTCCTCCTCATTGACTGTACCGGGCTCCTTTTGCGGGTAGAGTGTATGAACAATCAGCCTATGAAGATAATGCACCGCTGGATGTCTTATAGCTGAGTTTTTGTCATGACCAGTGGCATGCTTGTTTTACCAGTTATCAATATCCAAACCAACTTGGGGACATATTTGAGGTTGGGGAGGGTTGACTCTTCTATGTCTTGGAACTCCAACACTTCTTTTATCTCTTTGAAGGTCATGTGATGAGTCTTTTCATTGAACTTGAATTTTATCCTTCCTAACCTTCTCTTATAAGCTCAGCGTCATAGTGAAAAGTGGCTTCAAATGTTGCTAGAAATTAGCAAGAGACCTCATTAAAAGTGAGATAGGCCATGGAGTAGAAGCTTGACATATTCATGCGCTCTAACAGGGTCTTGATATCATAGTCAATACCTAACTTGTTCATCATTTTGGTATCAGCAAACTTGTGAGAACCCAAGAGACACCATTCAGCAAGTGGGCATACAACTGAGAAATAATTGGCTTTTTGCTCCTATCCCTTTCAACATCAGTCTCCTTTCCTTTAGAAGTAGACATCCTAGCTCTCCTGAGAGGAGATGGCTCTTCCTCACTACCATCATCACCCTCATCCCTAGAAGAAGATGCTACACCTTTGCCTTTTACTTTGCTTTATGTGCAGCTATAGCTTGCTGCTTGGATGTTTTCTCCGTCCTTGTTAGACTTGGTTCGGATGGTAGAGTCTTTCATCTTAGAGCAGTTTCTCTTCTCGCAACTTCTTTTTTCTCAGCTTTGATCTTCTCATTGTTCTTATGCTTATAGTATCTACAAGATTTCAAATCTTGGTAGAGTATTAGCAAATGGAAAGGAAGAGCGCTCAAAAAGAATGAAACTTGAAGTTGCAAATGTGAATTCAACAATTTAACAATCAACTATAGCAAAAGTTATCCAATAATCAAAAGAGAAATAGCTCCAAAAAATAGAGTTCTAGGCAAATAATCAATTTCTCTCAATGTTTCAAAGCATGAAAATGACAATTAAGCAAAGCTCATGATCATATGTACTCTAGATTGAGAAGACTCTTCATGCAAGCTCTAAAACAATCTACTTCACCAAGCCAAGGCCCTTTCAAACTCAATTTTGAACAATTTTTGAAAACCCCCAAATCTCAAGAACCCTAATTTTTCAAAGTTCAAATTCAACTCAAATCTACTACAAATAGAACAATCTATCATGATACGTAAGCTTTCCCTAATCTAATTCACATGAATCAAGCAAGAAAGAGAGTAAAATTGAGTTTCAATTTTTAGGGTTTTGGGACCCACAAAATTGAACTTTGAATCCCTATACCTTGCTTGGGATGGATGGAAATGACGAGTTGAGTCAAGAGGAAAGGTTACAAGGGTGAAAGCTTTGATTTAAGAAGAAGAATCAGTTGATTTGGTGAAGATTTGAGTGAGTTATGGGATTTTAGGTGTTGAGAGAGATTGGGAGGTTTTGGCTTTGTGGGAGAAGAGTGGAAGAGGAAAGATAGAGAGAGAGGCGAGTGAGGTAGGTTTTAGGGCGAACTGGGTGGGGGTCCACAAGTTTCTGGGTCGGTTAGAATCGGTTTAGGGTTTAGAAAACTTACCTGATTTTTGGTTAGAAGGGTGGAGCGACTACCTCAACTCGCAATGCGTACCCGCTCTGGTCTGATTATCGAATTCAGCTTTTGCGAGCGGCTTCCTCAACCCGCAACGCTTCACCTGCTCTGAAATTGATACCATTTCAATTTTTTTCCGAGCGGCTTCCTAACCCCGCAACATGTGCACGCTTTAACTTGAGTGATTTTTCTGAGCGGCTTCCTCATTCTGCTGCAGTACCCCGCTTCGTATCTGGGTCTCGAACTTAGTTTTTGCGAGTGGCTACGGTGCCCCGTACACTACCCCGCTCCAAACTCAGTCTCGAGCCCCAGATTTAGCGAGCGGCTTTCTGACCCCGCTACGCTCGCCCGCTTGATCATCACCCTCTATTTTAATTTTCTCCGAGCGGTCGTGGTAAGCCGCAACGCTTCTTCGCTTGGAACTGGTGGCAACTGGAGCAGTTGGCTGACCCGCTCTATCAACCCGCTGGGAGCCATGGTGATGGGTTATGGGTAAACCTTCTCTTGGTGCAAGCTTAACCTGAGACACACTCAGTCCACAAATCAAAAAGTCCTAACAAGAACAATTTAAAGTAATACATGATTATTTCATAAAGTAATATTGTACTTTTAAAACAACATTTATGTACTATGTTGTTCGTGGAGACAAAACACGTAGTTTCATATGAATAAAATCTTCCATCCATGCCTCTTTTCCATATCGCCACATATATTTTTTCCACTGTTTTGATCGATCGTCTAAGTACCTAATATCGGTTGGATTGATTCCTCTTCTCTAATGTCTCTTTAGTTTTGTGCATACTATATCAGCCGTCTTGATCTCTAAATGATCTTCTCTCCGTAGAGGTCTTCTTGATATATATGGATTTACTATGATTTCTTGTCACCTAATATACTGTTAATATGTGCAAAGTTTATCTTAATCCCTGATAAAATAATATATACCACTTTAAAGCCCTTTCTACGACCAAACTTGAAACCAACCCTGAACCCAAGTTATTTATGTTCTTCCCAAAGTTTTCTCCTAAATTTGAACCTCTATTAATGTTTAGGAACTTTACAACTCTAGTGAAACCAATAAAGTTATAGTAACGAAAACTTGTTTCCATAACCATAATTTTATTATTTATTACTTGAAATATCTTACACAAACACC
This sequence comes from Moricandia arvensis, assembly GCA_905132765.1. Classification (NCBI taxonomy): domain Eukaryota; kingdom Viridiplantae; phylum Streptophyta; class Magnoliopsida; order Brassicales; family Brassicaceae; genus Moricandia; species Moricandia arvensis. The sequence goes on from CAJHQP010002169.1 coordinate 72,361, forward strand.
ACATCCACATAATTTCTGAGCAATAATTGAATGAAACAAAATAAAAGAACTTATTTGAATTACAAAGATAATGCCAAATAACTTATTGACGAATCAAAGAATCAATAATTTAGGTGCACACTTTAGGAACACCTTGAGGAAACCTTTTTGTATCGGTGCAATAGTTATAGACCATGTACTTACTCGCCCATTTCATTCTAGCTATGCCTCTCGGGTCAAGTGTCTGAGTGAACCATGGGGAATTCGCAGGGCAAGATGATTTTCCATTAGCCCAAACACATCCTTCCACATTGTAGTTTCTGTAGAAAGCAGTAAAAGGAGCTTTTGACCAATCAGTTTTCTCCAATCCTCCCCTTGTGGCCCAATGCTCTGCTTCCCAAAGGCTCGCGTAGACCCTCATTGGTTGGTTCTTTGGGAATGGAACTCCAATTGACTCAGAGTTCTTGAATTCTCTAATAGGAATGCCATCAACTGTAAAACTGAAAAAGAGGAAACAAAAGAAAACTATCAGGAATCCCACATCAAAAGAATGTTTTGAGACCTAAAATAGCATCTTAGAGAAGTTTATGAACCTTAACAAAGTATAAGCTGATGAAATTATCTATAACCTAAAAACATATAAGATTAATGTGCAAAGGATGGAATTATCTGCTTACATAATCCTTTGAGGATTCCATGTGATGCAGTAAGTGTGAAAGTTCTTTGTTGGGTCGAACCACAAATGAAATTGTTGTTCTTTGTCTCCAGAGCCTTGTGTGTAAACATTAGTATGGAGAGTATACGGATGACCACTTATGTTTCCCAAAAACTCAAAATCAATCTCATCCCACATAGTTCCCGGCGCTTTAAGCTACACCAAGTCATCATAAAACACCAACGTAGTCATTAATTATATGTGATCTAGCAAATAGAAAAAGATCCAAACATGTTTTTAAATTGAATATTACTTACATAGAATGTTGTGACCGTTCCAGCAGAGTTACCAGTGACAAGTTTCATCTGAACCTCGGCTTTGCCATAGAGAAACTCTTGATTAGATTGAAAACCCGAACCAGAGAATTTGTCGAGCGAGAGAGAAAGAAGCTTTCCATCTCTGTCGCGAACCTTTCCACGTCCATCACCCCAATGTATCTGAACGTCTTTATGGAAGCTACCGGCATAGACAGTCACAGATTGTGCTGCAATGACAAAGAGAACCAAGAACGCGAATCTTGTACCACAAGAAAACTTCATATTTAGTAGTATTGATATTTTGAATGTTTTTGCTGATGGAAAATGAGATAAGTGACGTGAGTTTATATAGCTGCTGGAAAATGGCAAATGAAAAAGAGAGGGAAGTTTCATGGGTTTGATTATTGATAATGTGCTGTATTCTAGTTTGGCGCATTCGACCTCTTGTTGGTTGTTACAAAATAATTCAATAAAATATAATTCCATTACTCGTTTATTGTTACAATACACAGAAAATAATGTATATTGACGATTTGCATATCATATGCTGGTCCCGCGTTCTGAATGTAACGAAATCATTTTGTCAACACGGCTTCGGCTTTTGACCTCAGTGTAAACCCTCCTGCCGCTTAGGGGTTTAAATATATGAATATATTTTTGAACGTAATAAAATGATATACTAATATTTGCGTTCTAAGAGCAACATTGCCGCCAGTATGTATGTTCTCATTTGGTATCTAACTAACATAATATAAATAATACAATTATTTCAGAAAGTAAAACATAAAAGAGTACTGAACTAACAAAAAGGATACAATTGATTTAAATTTATTATAACTTATTATCAGTTATTTTATAAATAACAATCAAAGTTTGATAAATAAGTTATTTAATGTCATATATAAATAACTTATTAGAGATTAATATTATTTTTATGAACATTTTAATATAAGTTAACTAAAAATTTAAATCATCCTTACTATAGCTTATGTTTGTGAATGTTTTTGTTGACTTTGCAAAAAACATTATGTATATTTTTTTTAACAAACTCTTACTTTTGGTAAAATAAGAAAACTGTGGTGATTATAACATGTATTAAAGAGTCTAAAGTTTGTAACAAAAAAATCATAAAACTTCAAAATTACATGTTGGCACGACTGTGTCTTTCTCCTCGGATGCTAAAAAGGTACATCAATTAAAAAAAAATACAAAAACCCAAAAGTTATAAACAAAAACCATTAAATTCTATTATTTTTTGTTGTTTAACTTAAAACAAAACAAATAAATCATTTATGTTGATTTGTTTTATTTTTATGTTCCATTGTGTTCCAGACATCATATAATATAATTAATTGAGATCTCATTATTATCAATATTCTCAGTACCTCGAAGTTTGGCGTCCCAAACATCTTTATTTGGCACATTCGGATCGACATGGTCTGGTATTGGTTCGGTCATGGTCGGTTCGACCATGGACTGTCCGACTGTGGTTGGTCCGACCACAGACGGTTCAACTATGGTGGGTCGACCATGTCTTTAATCTCGGATTCCTTTTCTGCACCTTTCTTTGTTTTCCGAGGAGCCTTATCTTTGGAACCTATTGGTCTACCACGTTTCAAACGTGTCTTAGACTCTGTAGCAACTTGATTTTGTCTCTCTTGGACATCAATTTTTATAGGTGCATTACAAGCTGGTACATGTGACTTTGTCACTTTCTTTGGGTCAGCAAATGAGTTTGGCAACTGATTAGCTAGCTTTTGCAAATGTATAATCTTTTGAACTTCTATGTCACATTCTTTGGTCTGAGGATCTTGCCAAGACAATGATGGTTGATTCCATTCAATTTCTTTTACCAGCTTATTATCTCTCCTTAATGTTGGATAATTTGACTCATCAAAATATGAGCCTGCGAGCCTGACCTTAAATAGATCACCCGTAGTTGGCTCAAGGTATTTGATTATAGTGGGAGAATCACATCCAACATATATTCCCATCCTTCTTTGAGGTTCCATCTTAGTTCTCTGTGGTGGAGCAATAGGTACATATACTGCACATCCAAATGTTTTTAGATGGGACACGTCTGGCTCATGACCCGTGTTTAGTTGGGATGGTGAATATCTATGCTCACTAGATGGCATGATACATATTAATTTGGCTACATGTAAAACATCATGTCCCCAAGCAGATACTGGGAGTTTCGACCTCATGAGTAATGGTCGAGCAATCATTTGAATTCTTTTAATGAATGATTTGGCCAAGCCGTTTTGAGTATGGACATGTGCCACATTATGTTCCACACTTACCCCCATGGACATACAATATTCATTAAAAGCTTGGGAAGTGAATTCACCAGCATTATCTAGACATATAATCTTTAAAGGAAAGTCTGGAAAGTGAACTCTTAATCTTATTATATGTGCAAGTAATCTTGCAAATGCCAAATTTCGTGTGGAAAATAAGCATACATGTGACCATCTGGTCGATGCATCTATAAGGACCATGAAATATCGAAATGTCCCACAAGGTGAGTGTATTGGTCCACATATGTCACCTTGTATTCTTTCCAGAAAGTTTATAGTTTCCTTAGTCACTTTGACTGGTGATGGCCTAACAATGAGTTTTCCTTGTGTACATGCTACACACGTGAGATTCTTTGGGATAACTCTTCTTTCTTTCAAGATGTTCCCTTTAGTATTCAATATAAGTTTTCGCATCATGTTTGAACCAGGGTGGCCAAGCCTGTCGTGCCATAAAGTGAAATCATCAGTGAACCTTTTGTTCACTGCGGCATTAGCCTCTATCATACTGGACTTGGCATAGTAAAGACCAGTAGAGAATGCATGTATATTCTCGACCACTTTCTTATGGCCTTGGTCGTGCTCTACAATTTGAAGGAACTCTTTGTTTCCTTCATCCATTGTTTCAATATGGAAACCATTCAATCTTATACCTTTGAAACTTAATGGGCTCTTTTTAGAGTTGGGCGAATATAGAGCATCATGTATCTCTAGATGTGTGCCATTAGGCAATAAGATACTAGCCTGACCGTGGCCTTCTATAAGGCTGGATATACCCGCAATGGCACTTATATTGGCATTTTGTAGGGTCAAGATTATGAAGTATCTTTTGTCTTTAAGAATTGTGTGGCTTGACCCACTGTCCACAATCAATATGCTCGTATCATCTTTCATTCTATCAAATAAGAAACAATTCATCTTATTATAAATTCAAAGCAAAACAATCAAGTAATATTGCAAACATATGGTCAAAGAAACATAAAACAAATTGAAAAACACAACAAGGTTTGATGCCGAAATCAACTGGATTCTTTAAGACAATCAGAAGTTTCATATTCTATAAGATCATCTTGATCATGATCGAAATCACCGTTGTCATCTTGGACCAAATGGGCTTCTGGATTCTTCCCTTTTATACTCTCTTGGTAGAGGTCAACAAGGTGTCTAGGAGTCAATTCTTTGCCCAATGATTTCTCATACCACATCTATGACAAACAGATTTGGTCGAGTGTGGTGGCTTAAAAGATGTACCATGGCCACCTCGTCCTCGACCATGGCCGAAACTGGGACCACGACCACGGTTATAGCGGTTCCCTTGACCATAATTCGAGTTATAGCCTCGACCATATGAATTGTGGTAGCCTCTACCACGACCATTCCATCCACCACGGATGTGGCCGTGTGGTCTGTTTTGGACATGGCTGCTTTCCTTAGTTTCTTTCTTTTCTTTCGTGGCCTTGTTGGCTTTTGGTAATGGGGTTGATCAAGGAGGTCTCATTTCATTGTTCCTCATCAACAGTTCATTGTTTTGTTCGGCCAGTAATAGGCACGAGATCAGATCAGCATATGTCTTAAAACCCCTTTCTCTGTATTGTTGTTGTGCAATACATTGCTTGTGTGGAAGGTGGAAAATGTCTTTTCCAACATGTCATTATCCATTATAACATGACCACACAGTCTCAATAAAGAAACAATCTTGAATAGGGTTGAGTTATACTCGTCCACGGACTTGTAGTCCTGGATTCTCAGATTCCTCCAATCAAATAAGGCCTTTGGTAATATCACCGTTCTTTGGTGATCATATCTCATTTTTAACTCATTCCAAAGGTCTAGAAGATTATCAATTGTAAGATATTGATCTTTTAGACTCTCAGCAAGGTGATGGCGAATAATCAATATTGTCTTGTATCTATCTTTCTCACTTGAGTCATTGTTCTCAGTGATACATTCGCCAAGTCCTTTTGACTATAGGATAATCCTAGTATCCAATGCTCATTGTAAATAATTGTCTCCAGAGAGATTTAGGGCTGCAAAATCTAAGTTGTTGATTTTCGACATCTGAAATCATATATCAATCAATTTAGGTTTCAAACCAAACGATTATAAGGCAATCAAGTTTCTCGACCAAACAATCAAAACATTCGACCATGTGGTTTCTATATGCGGCCAAAGTGCTATGGATATGCAAGACATTCCTAAGGATCAATGTCTATGTGTTCAATAGGTTATATGAATACATATCAAGCAATTCAAAACATATAGATCAAACAATTCAAAACATATAGATCAAACAAGTCATGCGGCCAAGATAGTATAATTCAAGCAAGCCACACGGCCATATGGGATGATGCAACAATCCTAAAAATCATAATCTATATGTTCAAGTAAATTTAATCAATTAGTTTATGCAAGGGTCACAATTTTAGTCTAGTTGATCGGATCCTAAAAACAAGATGGTCGGATTCATTCTTAAGGTCATTCAATATAGGTTCGATCAATTTAGGGTTTTAATTCGACCAAGTTAGGTTATACCAATCAATTTATCATCCTAACTCACAAAAAATATCAATTAATGATTAGGGTTTTAGGATTTAGAGATTATCCTAGTCCGATTAGGGTTAGGATTTAGCATTAGGGTTAGTACCCTAATCAACCTAGCAATCGTCTAGGGTTGAGCCATGAATTAAAACAATCAATCTAATCATCCTAACAATTGGATTAGAACCTCAAGATAATCGGATTAACAAGAATCAAAGTAGTTTAAGATTTTAGGGATTTTAGAAATCGATTAGGGTTTATTGCAAACAATTTAGGTTTTAGGTCAAGATCAATCTAGATAGCAATTCTAAATCGGCCAAGAACAATAAACAATCAATCTCTATTCTCACAACAATCAATCAAAACAAACAAAAGCTTTTAGGGTTTTGATTTGCACATTAGTATTTTTGATTAGGGTTTTGATCAAAAAATCAACCATGTATAGCAAACAATCTATCCAGAAACTTAGCAATCTTTCTAAGTTCATTCAGTCGGTTTTGGGTTTTAGTTTGATAATAGTTTCATTCGATTTAGGGTTTTGAGATATTAGGGTTCATCGAGTTACCTTTTTCTTTTATCGGGTTTGAATGGACCACTGTTTGATCGGATGCACGGACGAGTTGATTCTCGAACTAGGATGGACTTGTTCTTCTCGGATTAGTCTCGTCTTAGTAAGCTTGATCGATGAAGATTGATTATGGAAAAGTATCAAGTTTCACGAGCAAGTATGATCGATGGGGTTAGGGTTCATGAGTGAAGTTTAGCTTAGGGTTTATGGAGCAAACTCTTGTTGATAACGTGCTGTAAACTATAGCGAATAAGAGATGAATTCGTGTGTTTCATTCATAACATAAGGGGACCTTTATATAGGAAAATACAAGTAGGTTAAACCGACCACAAGAAAATGAAATAGTACAAATCCTATTGCAAATAGGAAAATGAAAACATCCAAAACCAATATGGAAAAGGTTTCCTCTTTGCCGAAACCCTAAACATATTTGGTTAGGTTTAGTAAATCTCTATGCAATAGGTTTATGTTTGGGCCGGTAATGGACGGGCTGACCATGGACCATAGAGATTATGACAATCCACTATAGTTCATATGTATCTATATGTGTGGATTTTTTGTCCAATTCTTCACGAGTGCTTTTACACAATTTCACTCCGACCGAAGTAAACACACCTATCCCATATCATATTTATAATATGATAATATTTTTGTCTTTGTTGTGTCATAAGAATCTAACCTTATATCATAATTATGAAACTAATAAATTTTTAATTGAAATGTTCATAAAAATTAAGTTATCTCAAATGTACAAATTTGGAACTAATAAGTTATTATCAGTTATTTTATAAATATTTTTAAAATATGGTTCAACAACTCACCAGAGATTCAGAAGAGAAACTCTGTTAAACATAAGAGTTCTTTGTCCTTTTAGCAACAACAACATAACTTCGTTGTCCTTAGTTTATAGTGTTTCCGAATATAGTTGTAATTAAGTTCACTAAGCAAACGAGATAGTATGGTTGCGAAAGCTTTTAACAAGCTCATAGTCAAGTCAATGGTTATAACCACACAAAAATGATAAGTAAAGAAACCATAGGAAATCATCACATACTAGAATTAATAAAACCATAGAATGGGATAATGAAATTGTCCCAAAGTAAAGTTTTTGTTTAAAACACATAGCACAATGAAACACCACGTGATGATCAGATATATATAGTCTAAACTTTGACATAAGCAGAATGTAAAACGTCAAGGTAACTCGAGGGATGGCCCTTAACTGCAGCAACAGATTGCAACCACTCAATGTTTGGGTCAAATACCTCTCCATAGGTCTCAATTTCGATTGCAGCCTCCTAACACGTATATCTTCCCATCAACTACTCCAGCGGCAGGGTCACATCGAGCCACTTTCATAGAAGGGACTTGACGCCACGTGTGAGTCCGACAATCCAAGAGCAAGACACCCGTAGAACGGAACTCTGAAGAACTAGAGTACTCTCTCTTTCTATCTGCAGGACCCACCGGTTACATAGATCCTACAGTCAAGCAACACCATGGAGAATCCTTGCATAGGGTGAGAATAAGGACAAGCAGGGATAAGGGTCATGAGCCTGTTCACGGCTGATGATGAACCAATGTGAGATTGAGTAAGGACTGATGCTCAAGCATACGTAGAAGCAGTTGTAACCTAACTGCGTGCGAATCTCGTAGAGTTCAGGCAAAGCCACGAGAGAGCGGTATCTCTTGGAGACTCCAAATAAGGATGCATGTTTCAATCTCGGGAGCAGGGGCGAAGCTAGACAATTTATTAGTGGGTGCACTATCATTAAAAAGACAGAAAAGGTAGGGGAGAGGAAATCGAACTCGGGTTACTGTGGGTGCACAACCTCACTTTTCCATCCGATCCAACAGATTTTCTGTGTTATCTTTAATAAAATTTAAACTATATATAATTATTATGGGTGCACAGGCCCCCATAGTGTATAACCTGGCTTCTCCCCTGCTCAGGAGTAGACCCATGCAGATCAAAGACACCTCATCTGGCAACGAGGATAAGGAAAACGATGGAGACATGGATGTTTTCTTCTTCTTATTACGCGATGGTTCTTCGTACATTATTGTTGAACTACAATCAAATCTTGTATAGTATAAAGTCACATATTCGTATGAATTAGTTATTTAGTTTTACAAGTTAAGAGTCACAATCTATCATTCCTAGAGTTGTGTCTTCACAACTAAGAGTTGTGTCTTTACCATACACTGTTTCACTTTCTATAAATATTGATCGAGTCTTGTCTCAGAAAACTGATAATTAACTACAATACAATAAATTTAAGTAATACTCTATTTTTCTTTCATAAAATAGAGCACATTAATTAAATTCATATTTCTCGTTTCGTTTATTTTCTTTCATATTTGTAAAACACATATAATCATTAACGTGGTATCAGAGCTTTACTGTTGAGAGGAGAAAGAGAGAAAGCACTAGTTCAAAAAAAGAGAAGAGAGCATTGTCCCTGATATTGATCAAAAGACCGTGATATTGATAATCAGAAATCGTGTGATATTGATAATCAGAAATCGTGATATTGATAATTAGAAGATTATGATATTGATAATCAGAAATCATGATATTGATAATCAGAAGATTATGATATTGATAATCAGAAGAAAATTTCACGATAGGCGAGACGATGCAAAATCAAGTGATCCTTATTTCCGATGGGAAAAAGTACAACTTCTGGAGTTTCAAAATGGCAACCATTCTCAGGACCAGAAAACTATGGTCTGTGGTTGAAGAAAGTGTGCCAGCCCAACATGTACAAGTGTAAGAACATCAAGGGAAAAAATAGTTAGAGAAGAAGCAATTATGAACGATACAATGGCACTGCAAATTTTGCAAACTGCCGTTACATATCAAATATTCTCACGCATTGCAGCAGCATCAACATCAAAAGAGGCATGGGACGCATTGAAGGCTGAGTACCAAGTTTCTCCTCAAGTTCGTTTGAATAAAATTCAAACGTTGAGAAGAGAGTACGAGAATCTCAAGATGTATGATAACGAAGACATTAAGGTTTTCACCGATAAGATAATTTTCTTAGCCAATCAATTAACTTATCATGGTGAACAGCAACCGACATTCAACTCATACAAAAGATACTCATCTCTCTTCCGGCCAAATTCGATAGTATTGTTAGCGTTTTGAAGCAAACTCACGATTTGACTTCACTAACAATGACAAAATTAATCGGTATTCTAAAGGCTCATGAAGCAAAATTGTCTGCAAGAGAAGAAAGCAAAAATGAAGGAGTATTTAATGCTCGAGCAAAAAGAAGAGATTCTGGTTTCAAACAAGGCAACAAAAAAAACCGTGTGAGTCAAGGAAAGAAGTGGTGTGAGTTTTGCAAGAAAAGCAATCACACAGAAAGTGAGTGTTGGAAGAAACAAAAGAAAAACGATCATGGCAAGAATCATTAAAGTAACAGGGAATGTTACAAGTGTGGTAAGATCGGCCACTACTCAAATGTGTGTTACTCAAAGAAGGAGGAGAGAGCGCATGTAAGTCTAAGTGAAGACTTGAATGAAGACCATATGTTGTTCAGTGCAAGTGGAGAAGCAACAGCAACATTAAAGAAGACGTGTGGTTGGTAGACAGTGGATGCACTAATCATATGACAAACGAGGAGAATTACTTCTCAAGGCTTGATAGAAGTATCAAGGTTCCGATAAAGGTCGGAAATGGAAGTATTGTCATGACAGCCGGTAAAGGAGATATTACTGTCATGACAAATGGTGGCAAGAGGACCATCAGAAATGTTTCTTGGTTCCGGATTTGACGAAAAATTTGTTGAGTGTTCCACAAATTGTTTCAAGCAAATATCGGGTGAGTTTCCAAGAGAAGGGATGCATCATAGAGGGTGTGAATGGCAGGAGGATAATGGATATCCTAATGACTCACAAGAGCTATAGAATCGAGATGAGTTCGTTTCAGGAAGAAGCCATGAGTGCAAGTGAGCAAGGAAAAATGGATACATGGCACAAGAGGCTTGGTCATGTAGGCAACAGAAGGTTACAACAAATGCAAGACAAAGACTTGGTAAAAAGGTTACCAAAGTTTCATGTCAGGAAGGAAGCATGTGAGGCGTGTAGACTTGGAAAGCAATCACGCAAAAGCTTCCCAAAGGAATCTCAAACTAAGACAAGAGAAAAACTTGAGATTGTACATACTTATGTATGTGGACCGATGCAGCATCAATCTATTGATGGAAGTCGATATTTTTTGCTATTCTTGGATGACTATACTCACATGTGTTGGGTATACTTCCTGAAGAAAAAATCAGAAACCTTCTCAATGTTCAAGAAGTTCAAAGCAATGGTGGAGAAGCAATCGGATTGTACCATCAAGACGTTGAGATCAGATGGAGGTGGTGAGTTCACTTCACAAGAGTTCAACCGTTTGTGTGAAGAAGAAGGAATCAATAAGCAAATTACGTTGCCTTATTCACCACAAAAAAATGGTGTAGAGCGCATGAATAGTTCCTTGGTGAAGATAGCTAGAACGATGTTGATAGAGCAAGACTTACTGCTCAAGTTATGGGCAGAAGCGGTATACACTCCTTCAGAACCGTCTTCCATCAAAGGTAATAGAAGACGATGTCACTCCTATATAGAAGTGGTGCGGACACAAGCCAGATGTGTCACACATGATAAAGTTTGGTATCATATGCTACATACATATCCCAGATCAAAGAAGGAGAAAGTTAGATGTCAAGGCAAAACGTGGAGTCTTTATTGGATATAGCAATCAATCCAAAGGCTATAGAGTTCTCATCTTGGAGAATGAGAAGATTGAAGTATCAAGAGATGTAGAGTTTGAAGAAAACAAGAAGTGGGATTGGAAAAGGCAAGAAGAAATTAGAGATGTCTATGGAAGACTCTCAATCGCCTAAAGAATTGTCTATGGAAGACTCTCAATCACTTAAAGAACAAACCAAACAAATCGAAGGTATTTCCAGCCATGTTTTCATTCAAAATAATAATCATGATACTAGTGATGAAGATGGAGAAGCTTCTGAGCCACCAAAGAAGTTCAAATCCATGATTGAAATCATGAAAAAGGCACCAAGAGTAGAGGTTGAAGAGGCAGCTCAAACAATAGAAGTTTATCTTCATGCAAATGAAGAACCATATACTTATGATGAAGCATGTGGTACAAAGGAATGGAGAAAGGCGATGAGTGAAGAAATAGAGATGATCGAGAAGAACAAGAAGTGGGAATTAGTAGACAAGCCTAAGAAGAAAAATGTGATAAGCGTGAATTGGATCTATGAGATCAAGAAAGATGCAAGCGAAAATCAGATCAAACACAAGGCGAGACTAGTTGCATGACGGTTCTCTAAAGAATATGGACTTGACTATCTTAAGACATTTTCCCCAGTCTCAAGACATGATACTATACAAGCCATACTTGCATATGCGGCTCAAATGAAGTAGGGATTGTATCAAATGGACTTAAAGTCAGCTTTTCTCAATGGAGAACTTAAAGAAGAAATGTATATCACACAACCACATGGGTTTGTGATTGAAGGAAAAGAAGAAAAGGTGTTAAGGCTACACAAAGCATTATACCATCTAAAACAAGCTCCACGAGCTTGGTATGGAAGAATAGACTCATACTTCATTCAAAACGGTATTGAAAAAAGTATGAATGATGCGGCTTTGTACATCAAGAAGCAATAAGGAGATGTGTTGATAGTCAGCTTATATGTAGATGATATCATCATCATAAGAAACAATGTCTATCTCATCAACACATTCAAGGAGAATATGAAGAATGAATTCGAGATGACGGATCTTGGATTGTTAAACTAATTTCTTGGAATATAAGTAATTCAAGATGATCATGGCATATTTATTTCACAAGAAAAATATGCAAAAAAACTTATTGATAAGTTTAGCATGAAAGGAAGCAAGAGCATTAGCACTCCACTCGCACCGAAAGGAAAAGAAGTTGAAGATGACAAAGAGTATGGAGATCTGAGTAAGTATAGAAGCATTGTTGGGGGGATTTTGTATTTGTGTGCATTAAGACCTGATGTGAGGTAGGCAAGTTCCTATCTCTCAAGATACGTGTCATCACCTCGCATGAAGCACTATCAAGAAGCCAAAAGAGTGTTAAGATATGTTAAAGGAACATCAAGTTTTAGAGTATTCTTTACAAGTGTGAATACACCAAGATTGATAGGATACTCAGATAGTGATTGGGGTGGTTCAACGGAAGACAAGAAAAGAACATCAGATTATGCTTTTAATCTTGGATTGGCTATGTTTTGTTGGCAGTCAAGTAAACAACAAACTGTAGCTCAATCTACAGCAGAGGCAGAGTATATCGTCATATATGCAGCAACAAACCAAGAAATTTGGTTACAAAGACTCATGGAGGAGTTTGTAATGAAGTTTGAAGAAGGCATTCCCATTTTATGTGAAAACAAGTCGGCAATAGCTATTAGAAAGAATCCGGTGCAGCATAAAAGAACAAAACACATAAAGATCAAATATCATTTTGTACGTGAAGCCGAACACAAAGGACTCGTTCAACTGGAATACTACAAAGGAGAAGATCAACTCGCAGATATCTTTACAAAGGCGTTAAGTGGTTCAAGGTTTGAAGATCTCAGAAAAAAGCTTGGAGTCAAACCGAGATATGATTAAGGAGGAGTGTTGAACTATAATCAAATCTCGTATAGTATAAAGTCACACATTCGTATAAGTTAGTTATTTAGTTTTACAAGTCAAGAGTCACAAACTATCATTCCTAGAGTTGTGTCTTTACAATACATTATTTCACCTTTTATAAATATACATCGAGTCTTGTCTCAGAAAACAGATCATTGACTAGAATACAATAAGTTTAAGTAATACTCTATTTTTCTTTCATAAAACAGAACACATTGATTAAATTCATATTTCTCGTTTATGTATTAGATATAATACACGTGAATAAATACATCAGAGTGTCAATTATTTAGGCGTCAACATACGATTGTTTTAGTTAAGGATTATATAATAAGCTATAGTTTAGCAAATATCTTTTATTAGATAAAACAAGCTATTGATATTGTAGTTATCGTATTTAAGGTACATGGAAACTTGGCTTACGTAGAAAAAAAACTACGCTTTCGTAATGAAAACTAAAAAGAGCTGTAGGATTTAACAATATAATGTATTCATGCTTTTCATCTCTTTGATTATCAAACCAAAAATTGGTTTGATTTTTCTTTTAAGTAATAAAATAGATTTGTATTATAACAGATAACTTTGTTATACATAAAGAAAACGTACGGGTGTTTTAAAATTAGTTTACACAATAAAAATATTTCTGTTAGGCCTGGGCAAAAAGCCCGAATCCGATAACCCGAACCGAACCCGGTCCGTTAAAAGTGAAATAGTTGGGCTCGGATCCTGTCTAAAATCCGAATGGGCCTGCTTCTTTGGGAATGTCGGGTGTTGGGTCGGGTCGGTTATAAACCGAAAATCCGATTGGTTACATCCGGGACCCGACCATTACTAACCCTAAGTAAACCTCTTTCACCTTTTTGGTATATCGAAGATTCACACCCTTGCGAAAATCCGAACCTTTCCTCAAGTTTGAAATCCCTAAATATCTTTCACCAAATCGTTTCCTTAGTCCAACAATTTCATAGTTTCACAGATTCTCGAATATCTCCCCGATTATCTTGCTCGATTTGAAACCGAAACCCTAATATCTCGAATATATCCTGATCGGCCAATCCTATAAATGTCTTGGAGCTCATCGTCTCTCCTTCTTCACAGAGCTCAAGTAATCGACCAAAGGTACTCATTCAGAGTAGTTGATGCTTGTTAGATTAGTATTAATCTTAGTCTATCAAGTAATTGAAATAGTTTCCGTAGTATTAGTCTAAGACTCTTAGATGTTCATCGTTCTTGCTTTTGGGTTTTCGGGTTCGGGTCTAGTGTTTTCGGGTTCGGGTTTGAGTTAAATATCATATTTTTATTAGTTTTTGTTTCTTAATCTGCAACAACGAGTGTTGGTTTATGATGATTTTCATAGATGATGATGTCTTGCTTAGATGCTTGTTGAGTGTTAGTAGACAAACAATGCGTTTTACTGTTTTAGTTGCTTCGTGTAAGAGTAAAGGCTCTATATTTTGGTTGGTGTGTTTTGATATCACGGTTGTAACTTGTAACGAGTTGTCTCTTATCTTGCAGATGGTTTCATCATCCTCAAAACTTCCAGAAGTTGATGAAGACACAATGGATGTCGAAGTCCAATGCGAAGGACAAAGCCGAGGGAACTCACATGATGCAAATGGAACATGTGGAATGTCTTCTCAGTCAAAGAAGGTGATGAAAGTCGTTGTGCCAAGGTCTGGTGTATGGAAACATTACACCAGAACCAAAGACAGTCGTGACAAGTGCATCTGTCACTACTGTCAGAAGGTCTTCTCATGTGCTAGCAAGTCTGGAACATCAAACCTTCAGAAGCATCTGACAATCTGCAAAGAGTACCAGTCATGGTTAACAAGTCAAGGAAAGAGTCAAATGGAACACTGATGGTAATTTGAAGTCATCGAAAGTCCTAGAGGCGGTTTTCAGAGAAGCTTCCAACGAATTGATTGTGTTAGCTGAGTTGCCTCTTTAATTTATTGAAAGCATTGCTTGGAAGAACTTTTGCAGAAAGGTAATATAGTTCCTAGCCTTCACATTTACTAATCTTCGTCTATATGTAACGTTACTTACACGTTTTCTCTCATCACTTGCAAGGTTAACCTTTACAAGCCACACTCGAGAAGAACAACAACTAGGGACATTGTTGAAATGTATGTGAGGAAGAAGGAAGCTTTAAAACACATGTTCCGCACAACTAAACAAAGAGTGTCACTTACAACTGATATATGGGTTTCTCAAGTCACAGGTAAGTTTTAATCTTCTTATTTTTTGTCTACTTTAGCTACTTGTCAATAGTTCAATCACTGAAACTAACAAATTTTTCTTGGTTTCATGGTTAACAGGTGCAAGTTATATGGTGATAACTGCCCATTTCATTGACGCAACTTGGCTGCTGAAGAAGCTAATCATAGGCTTCAAGTATGTAATGGATCACAAAGGTCAGACTATATCTACTGTGCTCTTAGAGTGTTTAGCTGATTGGGGAATTGAGAAGGTCTTTTGCATCACAGTAGATAATGCGACAGCTAATACTTCTGCCATTAGGAGATTTCATAGTGAATTAGATGGCAATTTCTTGCACATGAGGTGTTGTGCTCACATCATTAACCTGATAGCTAAGGAGGGTTTGACTGAGGTAGGAGAAAATGTTTTAGCCATTAGGAATGCGATTCAGTATGTTCGTTCTTCAACACCTAGACTGAATGCATTTGATCTTAGAGTCAGCACTGGGAGAATGAGCCGAGGTAGCCTGCCTATGGATATTAAGACTAGATGGAATTCAACCTTCAGAGCCTTGCAGTTTAGAGTTGCATTTGATAGGATGGAGGCAGAAGATAGGTTGTATAATGATTATTTTTTGGAGATGGATAATGGGGTTAAGAGGTGTGGACCACCTTCTTTGAGAGACTGGAGTGCTATTGAGAAGTTGAAGAGATTTTTGATAATCTTTTACAACAGCACTTTGGTGGTCTCTGCCTCAACAAAGATCAACTCGTATAAGTGCTATGGTGAGATAGTTACAATAGAGAGAAATTTGACTGCATTAGCTAACAGTTTTGATCCAGAGTTGAAGGTGAAAGCATCGGAAATGCTTCAAAAGTTTCTGAAGTATTGGGATGGGATCAAGAGTGTCAATAGGATGCTGATTTTGGCGACTATATTTGATCCGAGGAAGAAGATGAATTTTGCAAAGTTGTGCTTTGAGAAACTTTATGGGAAGGACAGCTTGGAGTCCATTGAAATGCTACAATCTGTTGGTGATCTTCTCAAGTGTATGTTTAGGGAGTACAACACTTGTTTCAGAGGTTCTACTGCACAATCATCTCAGTTGAACCAGGCATCATCTTCTCAGCCTACTCAAGAGTCTCAAGATCAAGTCGCAGATAGAATGGAGCTGGTGGTTGAAGATTTTGGTTATGAGAGGATGGATTGTGTGTACAAGGAGCTGGTTGCTGAGAATGGAGAGGATACAAGGGATGAACTAGAAGTGTACTTGAAATATCCAGTTGAAAATCCAAAGCTCTTTCAAGGTATTGAGTTCAACATCCTTTCTTGGTGGAAGGTTCATAAGATGAAGTATCCTATAGTTGCAGAAATGGCTAGAGATCTCCTCGCCATGCAAGTTTCATCAGTGGCATCCGAAAGTGCTTTTAGCACAAGTGGTAGGATCTTGAAACCATATAGGAGTTGTTTAACTCATTATATGATAGAAGTCCTCATGTGTATTGAGCAATGGATGCATGCTGACATCAAGGTGAGTGAACAAGTCACTACAAATGAGCAAATGCTTGCTGATGTTGAATTGCTAGATCGACTTGAGAAAGGTTGTGTTTCTAGAACTCTGGTTTCTTTTTAGCAGATTATGTTCATTATGTTTAATTTCTTGTTATTTGGTTTGTGTATCAGAGTTTCAGGCTCAACGGCTTGATGATTGAAGGTTGGAGATTAGAGGTTAGAGGTTGGAGTTTGAATGTGAAGGCTGAAAGTTCATGCTTGGCGTCTTGAAGTTTTATATTTTGATTCAATGAATAATGTGTCTCATTTTTTGAGAGTTTGTTTTCTTTCTATGCTTTCATTTGAACCATAATGCCAAAGTGTTATTTGTTTGGCTTTCTTATCAATAAAGTTGTTTAATTTTCGAAAGAATAAAGTTTGATGTTCTATTTTATTTCTTGTTTTTAGTTCATCGAGAGTTTATTATAGGATTACATATGGTTACAAATTAGTACAAATCGGTACACATTAGAACCGAAGATCCGATTACACACTAAACCCAAATATATTTCGGTTTGTACCGGTACTTCGTCACATTACTCGACCCGAACCGAACCGTCTGTAACCCGAACCGATACCCAACCGAACTTGTAAATAACCCGAATGGAGCTGGTTTTTGGAACCCTCAAAACCCGAACCCGATTAGAAAAGACTCGACACCCGAATGGTACCCCGGTTGCCCAGGCCTAATTTCTGTTGTAATGAAACAATTTATTATATATAAAACTAGAGATTTAACTTATTATTACATAATTTTCAAACATATGAACAGTTATGATGCCTTTGAAATGATAATGCATTTAGTTGAAAAAATTTGTAAAACCATTATGCCCTATACGCGGGCAAAACACCTAGTATGTAAATATATGATAATACAAATTTAGGTGAACTCAACAAAGTTTGTTTGGCTTACAAGGATTGATTTCGTAAGATAACAAGAACAAACCAGGGAAAAAGATGCTTTGCATTCATATACCAAGGATGGTTCGGATCTGATCCGGTGGATGTCGAGCGAGGGATTTTGGATCTGGATATCCGTTTTGTTGATCCGTTACGGCTCGGTATATAACTTCATAATCTTCAGCTAACGTTCTAGCCACCCGCGCGCAAGCTTCGGACCTGAGTTTAGGGACTTGTATCTGCTCGAACTCAGGAAGAGAGCCTTCGCTTCCCAAAACGAGGCCGAAGAAGGCCTTGAGGCATTCCGATAGCTTCGCGGGTGATGTCTCCTGTCGTTCAGACAAAGGAATTTCCGTTGTGTAAGAGCGGAAGATTTCCATTTTGTCTGAAAGACCGCATTTTCGGAGCAGTGAGTCGACTTCTTTCTGGACCAGGAGGTTTATGTGGTTCTCGATCATTGATCCGATGTTGGTTACGTATTGGTACGCCACGTCGTGTCTTAGCAACGGTTGTTGGATCGCGCATAAACAGTTGATGAGAAATATCTTCGAGGGTGTTTCATTGTTCTGTAACAAAGAGATGAAATCTTGAGAAAGTCTTTTCGTGTTAAAAAGGAATGTAACGGATTATGTACCTGTGGTGGGGACGAGCTGCTAGAGAGTAGAGCATCGACTGATGTTAACTGGCTTGAGTCGGAACTTGTTCGGCTTCGTCTGGTTAATTGGCTGCTCATTTTCGATTTGTGCGCCTCTGCTGCTTGCTCACACATCTGTGGAGTTTGAGAAAGTTCAAGATATATCTTCAATGCATAATCATGGCTTCTGATGGACAATGATTTATCTCTTAAGTTTGGTACCTTAATGATAGGGTCGAGCAGTGCAGAGAGGACGGGATCAAAAGCCGGTTTCTCTCCTGAAGCAGAAACCATCATGCTGTTGTAATTCTCTATTATCTCAAGCGTTAGAGAAACTCCTTCCCGGACAGCTGGAGGCGGAGAGAGATCAATAGCTACAGGTGGAGGGTAACGTAGAAGCTTCTCCCCTCGGGTTTTAAGAATGTCGAAGAAGGTTTTCTGTGCAGCATCCTTAACCATCCCGATTGTATTACACAGAGAAGTGTCTCGCCCAAGTAAATCTGAGATCTGCAAGGTGAGGGGAGCAAAGCAATGATAAAATCCACTAGAGAGATAAATGCTTGTGGTATAGCAGAGAGGTTAAACAGAAAACTCACAGTGTAGCTGTAGAACTCTAAGGTGTTGGTGAGTTTATAAGAAATAATAAGACTTGGTTGTGACTGCAGCACTTGTTCGACTCTCACCTTAAATGGCCTGCAAACTCCTTCGAAAATTCTATCCAGAACGAATGTAAAATCAGATTCTGCTGCCTTTAGGGAATCATTCTCAGAGGTATTCTTCGCAGTTGATTTATGGTCTGCTGAGTCTATGTCAAATAAAGCATGAACCAATTCTCTTTCTGATGCCAAAGCCTGCACCCAAAACAACAGTTACCTTAGGAAAAAGAAGCACAACAACATGATATCTGGTCTAAAGATCATGACAATGAATTCACACACTACACTGATACACAGAAGTTTGATAGCCAAAATAAAACAATCATTCTAACATCAGTCACATGAGGATCAAATGCAGGGCTCATAAGAGAAGAAAAAGTGGTCACACACCTGATGCAGCCACCCAAGCATGTCTCCTACATATCGTAAGGGGTCATGGGCATGAACTTCAATAGGTCTAGGCATTCCTCCAGGTCCTCCACGTGTAAGAGCGCTAATAAACCTTCTAAATAACGCATTGTGTCTCAGATTCCCTACCTGTATGATTTCCGCAAACATGCCCCGTATCATTAAAGTATAACAAAGACTAGACTTCAGTAAAGTTGAAAGACTAACCTCCTCTGCACAATATTTGAAGAGCGCAGGTTTCTCTTAAGACAGCGAACAGCAGTCCTCAATAGGTCACCAACCTCTGGGTTATCTGTATCACCCAGTTTCCTACACTCAGCCTGAACCCACCTAGAAGAATCAAGATGTCTCTGATTATATATGATAC